>JXCR01129696.1:36844-72891 GCA_002079205.1 Phalaenopsis hybrid cultivar
ATATATATATATATATATATATATATATATATCTTTGGTTTGGACATTTCTTGCTTTCAACCTGAGGTGAGTAGGACAGCCACCGTGGTTAGGTTGCAACCTCTACCTCTGGGTTGGACCAAGATTAATATCGATGGAAGCTGGACTTCCACGGCTACGGGTGCGGGTGGGGATTTTTGCAATCACTTGGGACAATGTATTTGCTATTTTACCTCTCCTATTAATGCATCATCTGCTTTAGAAGCCGAAAGCTGGGCTTTTATGCTTTCCTTGCTAGTTCCAAACTCTTGTAATCTCTCCAATATCATCATTGAGACAGACTCTTTATTGCTTTTTAAGAATTTCGGTACCTTTGTTGTACCCATTTGGAATATTCTTTACCTTTGGAAAAGAATTAAGAAGGCTATCAAAAATTTCAATATTAATGTCCGCATGTCTTTTATTTTTCGTGAAGGGATCTCCCCAACTGATTGGCTTGCTAAGATGACTAAGGGTAACACCAATCCTTTGGTCGGTGTTACTCTTATGCATCACTTAAAGTGCCTTTTATTAAGTGACTCTATTGATTCCCCTTATATTAAAATTTGATTTCTATTTTGTTATGTGTGGCCTGCTATATTACCCATTTTTGGTTTGCTCCAAATTTGTTGTCCTTTAGTTATGCTATAGGTTTAGATTGAGTTTTCCACTTGTTGATAGATTTTCAGTTTTGCTTATATGTCTTTATGTCCTTTGGTTATGCTGACCCTCGGTTTGGTAGATTTTTAGTTTTGCAGGTATATTGTTGCAGTGGTATTGTGGAATATTTTTACATATTAATTACTATTGTGCTTCTAGTGAGTTTGCTATACCAATTCTTTCTTATATTGTGTCTACGAAGAATTTTCTGGACTATCATTGGCTGCACTTTCATGATGCTCTTCTGGAGCCCAATTTGGTTTATTCTTTAAGGAGATGTTTCTACTTATATTTTGAGCTTATGCCTACTTTGGAATATTTTGGACTAACTTTTCTACAAGGTACTATTTTCTTTGGCGGTATGATGGCATTGGTCTGGGGAGATTTACTTGTAGCACTTTGTCCACAAGCTTTAATATTTCTACCGTAAAGATATGTTATGGCAGTAGTTTGGATGGTTTGAGCTACTGGATGAGTTTTTTTATTTGGAACAATACTTATTTAGTTTTGATGTATTCCTTTACTTTTTTTTCTTTCCTTTTTGTGTCGCGTTGTACTGTAGATTTTGGACCCCCTAGGTTTTTATTTTTTCTTTTGGGTTTTTTAGCTGGGGATCCTCTATCCCTCCTTTTGTAACTTCTTTTGAGTATCAACGCGNAAATTAAAGGAAATCAGTTACAATAAAGAAAAAGAGGGCCTTTAAAAGGAGGCAACTTCTCAAAACATCAAAGAGGATCTATCTAATATAGGGAAGAGACAAAAGATCACTGGATAGTAGGAAATCTAGAGAGGGAGGAATCCTTCTGCTCACCAAAGGTTCTTCAATGTAAAGACCCCTTCTAGCCAACCAGTTAGAAGGTCTGTTACCTTCTCTGTGGATATGAGAAAACTTTATAGAGTAATTCTTCAGCAATTGATGAATCNAACCAAAGGTTCTTCAATGTAAAGACCCCTTCAAGCTAGCCAATTGGAAGGTCTGTTACCTTCTCTATAGATATGAGAAAACTTTATAGAGTAATTCTTCAGCAATTGATGAATCTTAGAAATCCAGCAGATTAAGTTCCAGGGAGTGTCACAAGAGCTCTTGATAATGTTAATAAGCAGCAAGGAGTCAGATTCAACCCANTAGCAGATTAAGTTCCAGGGAGTGTCACAAGAGCCCTTAATAATGTTAATAAGCAGCAAGGAGTCAGATTGAAGTGGCAAGTTCTGGCTAAATTGAAGGCCCAAAAAAAGCTTGACATTCAGCTTCAAGTGGATCCATAGCTATAACAGGAGATTGAAAATACAAGATGCACCTCCCCTCATGATTCCTGATGAAACCACCAATTCCAGTATAATGAGATTTGTAGCTACCATCAGTGTTAACTTTTATCCATCCATACTTGGGAAGAGACTAGCAAATTTTCAAAGCTTTGGTAATGGAAGGATTAGAAGAGAGGCTCAGCTCCAAAACTGCTCCAAAGTTTTTAAATTTATTTAGTTTTTGTACATAGGCAATACAATTTAGACCTACCTTCATTGGCTCTAAAGGAGAAGCTTCGTACTTCAAGTGGTTTCTAGCCATCCAAACAAACCAAGCCACAATGTTGGGGATATCTTGAAGTTTGATTTCCCTCCAATTAGACCATCAATTATAGCATGTATCCCATGATAGATTCATGGTTGCAACATTCAATTTTCCAAGAACAATGGACCAAATATTCTGTACGCAGGGGCAGGCAAAGAAATAGTGAGCAAGTGTTTCCTCCTTAGTCAGACAGAAAACACATCTAGAGGGTCCTCTTAAACCCTTCAATTTTAAGATATCATCAGTGGGGATCAACTTTGACAAGACTCTCCATATGAAAAAGGACATGGAAGGAGTAAGAAATTTGTTCCAAATTATATGACTCCAATCCACCACTAGTTGGGGAGGATGAGTTGGGGGTATGCTCTTTTTTATTGCAATTTTGTCCTTTTTCCCATGTTTAACAGAGAGTTTCAAAATATTGGTGATTTGAGGGGGGCTTCAAAAAGGAAGGATAGGAGTAAGGTTCCACTTATCATGTTACTAAAGGTCCTTCACATACTTGGGAAAGGCTGGAGCATTTTGAACATGAAGTAGGCTGCCTTCCAAAGACCAATTATCCCACTAGATGTTTATCAGACCATCACCTATCTCACAGACAAACATTTGTTCAGCTTCTTCCCTAATCTGTAACATCTTTTTCCAAATAGGAGAGTCCCCCAATCCCACAGATAATTGGGTAGAGTGTTGGTGCTTACATTATTTACCCCATAAGAATTCAGCCCAAAGGGAGGTCTGAGATTTGAATTTAATCCAAAGTTTACAAGGGTTTGGTGTGCATTATTTGAGGGAAGGACTTGAAGCCTAACCCTCCTTCCATAAAAGGTTTACACACCGTTGATCATTTAGTCTAGTGTTTTTGCTTCCTTTGACCAGCCCATAAAAATCTATTGAACATACCTTCCAATAATCTTTGTGTAGTCTGTTTCAAAATATTCATTTGCAGAAGATAAGATGGAATAGCAGATAGAACACTTTTAAGAAGGGTTATCCTACCCCCATTGGATAAATAAAAATTCTCACATGCTTGCAGTTTTCTTTGAATACTCTCTAGAATAAGATCAAAATGAAAATTTTTAGTTCTTCCTTTGATAAGAAATACCCCTAGATACTTCACGGGAAGATGGCTATTGGTAAACAAAGTGAATTCAGAAACCCAGGTCTTAAACTCACTCTTGCACTGTTTGCTGAAAATAGTAATGCACTTTTGATCATTCAACTTCATTCCAGAGACATCTTGGAAATTCTCCAAGCTTTGCATGAATAATCTAACAACAGATTTGGAAGCTTTTAAAAATATAATGATATCATCTGCAAAATCCAAGTGATTAATGAAGATGGAAGATCTATGTCTATAAAGGGAGTGGGGTTTCCTAGCTGCCATATCATTCAAAATTCTGGATAGGTAGTCAAAAACCAGAATAAATATGGTAGGTGATAGGGGGTCACCTTGTTTAATACTTCTTGATGCACTGAAAAACCCATGTGAAGTTCCATTAATGAAGACAGAATGGAAATTATTAGCCAACCATCTATTGATTAGAGAGATAAAGGAAGGGGAGAAACCTCTGGCAATGAGAACTTGTTCAATAAACTTCCAACAGATTGTGTCATAAGCTTTTTTCATATCCAATTTGAGAATTAAGTTACCTCCTCTAGTGATTCTGTCCAAATCTAAAACCAACTCTTGAGCTAAAAGAACATTATCAAAAATACTTCTACCTTTGATGAAGGCTGCCCGATACCTGCAGATAAGTTGATTCAAATGGGGTTGTAATCTATGGACCAGGACTTTTCTTATTATCTTTGAAATAACAGAGGTGAGGCTAATGGGTCTGAAATTTTCCCATTTGTGAGGAGTTTTTTCTTTGGGAACCAAAGTAGTAGTAGAGGAGGAGAAATATTTGGGGAGATCAGCCCCCCAGCTTTTATATATTAAAGAAAGAGCAACATATGGCTCCTTACATGTTAATCGACAAAAAGTGTTACAAGAAAATAGGGAGACGATCCCCCGCTATCGAAAACCAAAAAAATATTACATTACTTGCTCAAAATATGTGGGTTCCTCGTCCACAAGACAACTTGATGCAAAAAAATCCTAAAAATAACACACTAATACCAGCATCAAAAGTATACCCAACACAAGAGAAGTATACCCAAAAGTCTGTAAGTGTAGCAAAAAAGAAACCAACAACCAAGAGGATATGATCTTTCACTGTTGAGCTCCCCGTAGCGATGTGGAATAGTATATGGAAAATCTCAAAAAGATACCTGCACAAAAAAGATAAACTCTAAGCCAAAAGAGCATCAAAGAGATAAATCGATGAGCCATAAAAAGGTAAAGCTCAGGATGAGATAAATGACAAAAAAGCTAAACAGTTGGGGACCTACCACACCCTGCCGAAACCCCAAACACAAACCATGTTGTTGAAAAATGAACGATGGAAAGCTTCTTTAAAAGCCCATAACTCATGATGTCGCAAGGGGTAATGAGTCCAAATAACAAGAGCATAAAATATAAAATAAATCTCCCTAACATCTGTAGATATAGAATGGTTCATAAAATCCAAACCGAAAAACCAAACCGGAGTATAGATTGTCATGCTTAGTAAATGAAACAAGAAAATTGCAAGACAAACAATATCAACCATCAACATTGTGAACATAAATAACATCAAAAGAGTCAACCATCCAAAGAGTGACCATATATATATATATATATATATATATATATATATNCTTTACCTCGATGTGATTTTACAAGATATGGAATGCTGAGAGTGATTTTTACTGATGGAGGATCTCACTTTAGGAATAAAAGAATTGAAATGTTGGTGGAAAATATGATATTATACAAATGATTACCACTGCTTATCTTCCCTAGACTAGTGGTCTGGTAAAAGTATCTAATCTTGAAATTAAAAAAATTCTGGAAAAAACTGTAAAATTTAATAAATTGGATTAGTGTGCTAGATTTGATACTGCATTATAGGCTTATAAGACAGTTTATAAAACACCCATATCAATTTCCCCATATAGATTATTTTTTTGGAAGACTTATTATTATGAATAAAATTTAAGCATAAAGCTTATTGGAGTACTAAGAAATTTAATTTCAATTTAAATGATGCTGGTGAGAAAATATTGTTGCAAATGAATGAGCTTGAAGAAATTAGGAATGAATCTTATGATAATGCTAGAATATATAAGGAGAAAATGAAAGAATGTCATGATTGGAATATAATAAAAAAGTGATTTAAGCATGGAAAGATAGTTTTATTATAAGATACAATATTGAAATTATTTTCTGCAAAACTGAAGTCTAAGTGGACTGGGCCATTCACTGTTGCCAAAGTCTACGTTTATGGAGTTGTTAATAAGGAAGATCCCAAAATTGGGAAAATATTTAAAGTGAATGGGCACAGACTGAAACCTTATTTTGATGGTCAAAGGCCAGCTTTTAAAGAGACTGTAATGTTGGGTCACCTAGAGTGATGACTAGGAATGTTTGGCTGAAGAAATTAAACCTAGCGCTTTGTGAAGGTCAAATAGATATATATATATATATATATATATATATANATAAATTTTGTGTACTTTAGAGACTTACATTTTGAGAGAATACATTAAAACATCTTTACTTAACGAATTATATGGAAGATTTTACAATTATTCTGAATTGGCACTATAGGAGCTAGATTTGGCACAAAAGGCGCCATTTTTCAAAAATTTCATGCTAGAGGCCTTGTTTCTAGATAATTTGACAAATTTGGATGCTTTTTGAAGAGCTTTTTGATGCACCTATTGGAAAATCAACATTATGCTATATTTAGAGTAGAAATTGATCAGAAAAGACCTTCTTCGCACCCTTTAATCGCTTTCCACTCTCTTCCACACCATTTAACATTCTCTACAGCCACTTAGTGTCCATTAGTCATTTATGTTCCTTGTAGTTTTTAGTTTTTTTTGGTGAGTTTAAGTGTGAATTCTTCTCTAAGAGTGTTGGAGAGGGAGAGATGTGAGAGATTTCTTCTTCCTACATTTCTTAAGAGAGGCTACAAGTGATTTGCTTCTAGAAAGAGTTTTGATAAGTGTTGTTTGCTTATTTTTATTGTATAAAATTTTTTTTATATATGAAATTTGTGTTTTGTTGTATCTTTCTCATGAATTCTGATCAGTTTCCTTTATTGTTCTTCCTACTTTGACATATGGTGAATTGAAGAGATAATTTGGATATATCAATGTTAAAATATAAAATAAATTGTGATGGTTTTTTAACTTAATTATTATAATATGTCGTGAAACAAATGATCCAGGAAATGAAGTATGAGTTCTATAACCTAGTAAGAATCACATTTAATTTCATAGAGAAGTATTTTGTTCATGAAATTAAGTGCAAATAAATAAGAAAATATACATTGTTGGGTGTAGAATTGGAGATTCTAGTGTGACAAAATAAAATCCCAAATTTGGTTTTAGTGTTTAAGAACTGAAGCTAGCGTTAGAAGTTAATTAGCTTTGGAGAAGAAAATAAAGAAAATTGAAAGAGAACTTTAAAGTATTATGAATGCAATAGGAAATCTTAAATACCTTTTTCATCACTTAGATTGGAGGATGAAGGAGAACTTTGATCATACTGGAACAATTGGAGTAAATTTCAGGCATATGATCTAGATGATGGATGGATCGATGAAAATTTGACTGATCAATTCTCGTAAAGACCTTTCTACAATTTGTACATCCATTATCAATCTATGAGAGATATTAGTGGAGGGGAAAGTACTGAAGATGAAGCAGAGTAATTTAAGAAGTTGGACTCTCTACTATTTTAAATTAATTATGTTTTTAATGTGCTTATGTTGGATTTACTTTGCTTTAGAACACTTATAACTTTAATTGTGTGTATAGTTTTGTGTCGGCATTCTAGTATTGTGGCTTGATTTTGAAGATGAATTATAACTTAGTTTGCTTTATGCATGTGTGAGTCTAATTAGAAATGTTTGTTTGTAAGAATTTGGATTTTCATATACAAAAGTTAGTTTGGTGTTGTTTGTGAAAATGCTTGTTTGTGAATTATTTTAGGATGAATATTAATGTTTAAAAAGACAAATTAGACTTTGGAGTTAATTGAAAGAAAATTGAAATTACAAAAATTGAAAAATATGAAATTTTTGACACTGGCGCTGACGACGCCAGCATGGACGCCAATAGCGCCCTCGACCCGAAAGTGCCCAGAACCTTTAAAATTTTTGCGATTTGTAGAGTAAAAACACCATTTTTACCCCATCGGTTACCTTCTACCTCCAGTTTGTGCGCCTAGGGCTTACTAGTGCTTGGATTTGAGGTGATTTGAAGGTAAAAGAAGTTCGTATTTCATCTTCTCTCAATAAGAGCTACACTTTGAACTCAAAATTTTTTATTTTCACGAAATTTTTGGGAATAATTTGAGAAAATACTTTCGTGAATAACTCTTAGTAGATTTAAATTTAGAAAGTTCCACATTGCAATTTTCAGAATTTTAGGAATTTATTTGGATTTTCAAATTTTTCTTAGATTACCATGGCACCAAGAATGAACAAGGGAAAGACTAAAGTTGATTTGGATGATCAAAATTTTGTCAACTACAAGGCTAACATTTATTTCAATAATCTTCTTGCAACTAATAAAGTAATTCCAGATCGAGCATTTAAAAATTTGGGTGGAGTAGTCGAAATGTTATTCATTGCTCGGCAGTGGGAGGATTTTAGTTACTCTACTATCGAGGCTATTATTGGTATAGTGATTGAGTTCGATGCTAACTTTAAGGCAACTTCTGAAGAATATTTTTTTGTTCGTGGAAAAATAGTGGAATTTACTCCAAGAAGAATTAATGAATTTTATCACTTAGAGGTCGTATATAGCTATCATAACAAATGTTTTTTTGCTACAAATGAGGCCTGCTAAAATGATACCAACAAATCATCATAGCTAAGTTACAAAGAATAGAGCCATCCTGAATTTTTATATCCAGCAGATGATAAGGGTAGATGTTGGCTCTATTATTTATAAAAATAATTGGTCTATGACTTTGGGTGAGATTACTAGTCGATTAGCACACCCTGCCCTGATCTTCACTCTATGTGAATCGGTAGGAGTTGATTTTGGAATGAATGAGGAGAGTACTGAACCTCTAAAACCTATTGAGCCTTCAAATATTAAAACTTATGAATCTCATGATGGATGGAGATCTGGAAGTTGGAGTAGGGATACTCCTTCTAGTTATAGTACCTCTACTCTTCAGGGACTTATGGAGCAACTGATGATCCAACATGGAGATATCTTGAAAATGGAAAGTAGAATGAAAAATATGGAGGCCAGAAATGCACATAATGATGATTTGACACGACAGAGGTTTGAGTATGATGTTGCTTATGATGATGTGATGGTTAGATACATGAGGGGTGACCACTCAGTTAAATTCTTTAGTCACCCTGTCTTTACCCTATATCAGTAGCAAAATTTTGATGTAGAAGAAGAAAAAGATGATGATGACTACTGATGTTTTAGTTTGATCTTTTGTTTAGTTATAGTTGGTTGTACTTTTTTGTTGTTATTGTTTGTTTTTAGAGTGTGATACTTATCTTTATTTTAGATGTTATGTTATATTATGAACAGTAGGATTATAAATTTTTTTTTAACGTTGGAAATTATTTTAATATAGTTAATTTTTAGTACTTTGTTGAATGTGTTTGTAGTTAATTCTTTCTTAGTAAATTTATATATATATTATGTGTTATTTAATGTTTTAATTTTTGCAATATTTTAGAGTTAAGTTTCAATATCATAACCTTCAACAGGTAAGTCTTTTCTTTATATATTAAATGTTTTCTTTCACCCTTTATTTTTTTAAGTTTTCATGCAAAATCTTATAAAAATTTAAGTTTGGGGGGAAAAAAAATTCTTATTTTTAGAAAAGTAAACTTAATTGTTTTGTCTTCAATTAGCCATATTTTCAAAAATTTTGAATTTAACATGACCTTTGGTATTTGAGGGTGACTTTAGATAACTATAATTATGTTTCTAAATATATAGTAAGCTTAAGTAAAAATTTTCAATAAAAAAAGTTAATTTTAGAGATTAAGATATTTGATATGAAAGAAAAAGACTTTGTTTTTTTCATTGTAAGTAAAGAAATTTATAGTTTTGAAGTATTAAGAATCCTAGAGTTTCATGTAAGAAGAAAAGAATAAAACTTTATGAAAAATCTTCAAAGCTAATATGAATTTAAAATTGAAGGAATGTGAAAAGCTTTTAACTTTAAGAAGAGGATAGTGAAGTTCAAAATCATTAAAGTCTAAGCAGATATAGTAATATTCACATATTAAAAAGGAGAGATAATAGAAAATAAAATGGATTAAAAATGATTCTGAAAGAAAAGAAAAGAAAAGAAAAGGATGGGAGGAAAAGCTTGAAGAGATGCCTAATCAAAAATTGGCTTCACTTAAATCAACTTAAGGAAGAAGGCTTGGCTACATTCTCTAAACTTATATTTAAGTATTAACATATTTACTAATAAATTTTCATGAAGTTCTTTTTCATATGGATATTCCAAGTGGCTTTAATATGACAATTTATAATTTTCCTTGAAAAAAATAGAGGATAAAAAATTTTAGACTTAACTACTAGATATTCTTATGCCTTTAGTATTAACTGGAATTATTTTACATTTTGCTTAAGCTATTATATTGTATTTAGTGGACCAAAATATGGAAATCTTGAAGTTAAATTCTTTGTCATGATTCATATTTTTATGTAGTAAAGAAGTTACTTGAGGACAAGTAACATTTAAGTTTAGGGGTTTTTGATGCACCAAAAATATATGTATTTTTTTACCTTTATTTTATACTCATTTCTAGTGATATTGCAACCTAAAATAAGACATTTTTCATGTTTTATTGTAGGTTGTTGATTTTTAGGACTTGAAGAAAAACAAGGAAGAAAAAAGGATGTAATTTGGAGTCAAAATAGCATTTTTGAAGAAATACTCAGCGCCGACGGTGCCAAGAGCAGAGACCAATGAATTAATTCATTGGCCACTAGCACCGACGGTGCCACAGTTGGTGCTAGAAGGATTTCTAAAAGATTCAACAAATTTGGGCACTTTTTGAAGAGTTTTTGCATGCATCTATTGGAAAACTGACATTAATCTCTATTTAGAGAGAAAATTGAAGAGAATAAACTCTCTTCCACCCCCCAACCACTTTTAGTATATTAGTCATTTATTTCTTTAGAGTTTTGAGTTTTGTGGTGAGTTTAAGTCTGAATTCCTTTCTATGAGTTGTTAAAGAGGGAGAGAAGTGAGAAATTTCTTCTTCCTTACATCTTCTAAGAGAGAATCAAGAGTATTATAAAGAGAAAAAAAGTCCAAGAGAGGCTACAATGGATTTGCTTTGAGAAAGAGTTTTAGATACATTTTGTTTGTTTATTATTGTTGTATGAACTTTATTTTATATATAAAATTTTTGTTTTGTTGTATCTTTCTCAAAAAGTCTGAGTAGTTTTTTTCTATCTTTCTCCCTACTCTAAGATATGGTGAAATGAAGAGATAATTTGGATGTGCTAATTTTAAAATATAAAATAAATTGTGATGGTTTTTTCACTTTATTTTTAATTTACTTTTTGATCTCATTAATTGAAATTTTAGAATATGTTGTGAAACATATGATCTGAGAAATGGAGTATGAGTTCTACAACAGAGTGAGAATCACATTTAATTCCATGGAGGAGTATTTCATTCATGGAATTAAATGCAAATAAATAAGGAAATATACATAGTTGGGCGCAAAATTAGAGATTTTAGTGTGATAGACTAAAATCCCCAATTTAGTCTTAATGTTTAAAAATTAAAGTGAGTGTTAGCCTTTAGAGGAAGGGAAGTGGGAGTTCTGGAGTGAAAGCTGGTATCCTCCCAGCCTAACCATGAATTTAGGGACTAAACCTGAGATTAGCAAATAATTCTTTATAACACTAAATCAGGGTAGAGAATTAAAATTGCTTATATTTATCACAGTACAGATTTAAACCATTTATCTCACCTTATTTTACCAAAAACTCATTGTAGTGGGAAAGATGTTTTTTCATATTAGATAACTTCATCATATAAACATAGTTTGGTAGTTACTGTTGAAACTTTGCATTCCTGTTTTGTTAGTAGTTAATAATTTAATTCTGAAAGTACATCAAATATTCAAAATTAGTGACAATAATTTTATTTATTGCTTTGAATATCCTAGTTAATTTATCATTTCAAACTTAAACCTTCCTCGAGGGATTGATATTTGGGGCAGAAATAGAAAGATATGTATTACTTGATAAGGATACATATACTTAAGTAGAATCCCTACATAGATTTCTTAAATTGCTTATTCATAAAATAACACATCAAGTTTTCGGCATCATTGTAAAGCGATGTCAACTTTATATATTTTGCACAGCTATATCATCTGGATCAGTAAGAGAAGAGAGAGAGAGAGAGAGCAATTGAGAGACTCAGAAAGAGATGGGAGGGTTAGATAGAGTTGAAAGAGGGAGAGAAGTGTGTGCATGTGAGAGGGAGAAAGAACACCTCCCAATCTTTGTCACTCTCTCTCTTCTCTCACACTCCCACTCTCACTCACTAACTCTCTCTCACTCTAGCTCTTGCTCTCTCACCATCTTATCTCTTTTTCTACTCAGTCTCTTTTGCTTTTTCTCTGTAAATAGGATATGAAAAGAGAGAGAGAAGGGAGAAGAGAAGAACAAGATAGAGAAAGTAAGATCATGAGAAAGAGAGAGAAAGAGAGAGGGAGACAGGGGAGAGAGATTGTGAGAAAGAAAGAAAAGCAACTCGGAGGGTGTTAGAGAGAGAAAGAGAGATACAGGGATTGAGAGAATGAAGTTAGAGAGAGAGAGAGAAAATTTTCAATAAGGGAGGGAGGTAAAATGTGACCAAGAAAGAGACATGTTGAGATAAAAGGAGTGAAAAGAGGTGGGCAAGTAAGAGCTACAAAGAGAGTGAGAGACAGAGAAAGGGAGAAAGAGAGACTTGGAGAAGAGTAAGACAAAGAAAAGAGAGCGGATGAAAATAAAGAGTGGGAGAGTGGTGGAGAGTTAGGTAAGATATAGAAAGTGAGATAGAGAGAGACAGTAAGAGAGGGAGGGAGAATAGAGAGGTAAAAAGATTAATAGAGAGATAGAATGAGAAAGAGAGGGGGAGAGTGATCAAGGGAGAGAGAGTGTGTGTGAGAAAGAGAGTCACTATACCTTCAACTCTCTCATACTTCTACTGAGAATGAGAGAGAAATGGGCTTTAAGTCATTTTTATTCATTTTCATCCCCCTCTCTTTGTCTCTCTCCATTTTTTAGTCCTTCAAATATCCTTTCCTCTCTCTCACCCTCACACTCAACCTTTTTCTTCCTATATCTCTTGTTCTCTCTCCGACACTCTTTCATTCTTCCAATATCTCTCCCTTTCTCGAGAGGGAGAGAGGGAAGGAGAGTGAATGGTGGAGAGGGTTGGCGAGCAAAAGAAGAAGGCATGTTTCTCTCTTTATCTCTAGCTATCTCTCTCTCACACTCTTCTCCCTCTCTATCTCTCACTCGCTCATCACTTGCTCTCTCATCCCGACTTTAACATCCCCAATGCTCTCCCTCGTATATCATCTATCTTTAACTCTCCTTCAATCTATCATTCATGCACTCACTCACTCTCTCTCTCTCTCATATTATCTTCTCTCATTCTACCTCTCCCAGTTCACCTATCTCACTCTTCACCTCCCTAATCTGTTTCTCGTTCACTTTATCTCCCCCTCTCTCACTCCTGTTGTCTCCATGCTCACCCTTTTGCTATCATATTCTCTCTATCCAGCTCTCACTTACTCACACACTCCCTTTATCCCTCCCTCTCACTCTCTCTTATGTTCTCTCTCTACCAATATTTTCATCTCTCCCAACCTCCTTTCCTCCCGCCCTCTCATATTCTCTCTCTCACTCTCTCATCTTTGTCCCCCTCTCTTATGCTCTCTCTACCTTGTAATTTCTCAGTCTTTTCTTGTAATCTCTCTCATTAGATCTGGCTTTCTCACTTTATCTCTTCTATTATAGAGAGTAATGTAGATGAAGAAACATAGATGGAGAGAGAGATAGGAGGGATAGAATGAATGATAAGGTGAAAGAAAGAAAGGGTGAGAGAAAGAAAGGGATAACGAGTCAGTGATAACTCCCTCCCTCTTTCTTCTATCTCTCTCCCTCTACCTCTCATTCATCACTCTATCTCTTCTCTCACTCTCACTCACTACTCCCCTCTTCTTCCATGCCACACTCTCCCTCCCTTACTCCCCTCTCCTTCCTCTTCTTCATCATTATCTCTCTAGCACTATATTCTTTTCTTCCCCACTTTCTCCCTCACCCTCCATCCCCTATCTCACTCTTTATGACCCTCTTTTGTTTCTTCTATACAGAGGGAGAATAAAAGAAAGTAAGAAAGATGGTGAGAGCTATTGAGAGGAGAAAGAGAAACAGACCAAGATTGACAAAGGGATAGATAAAAAGATCAAGCTAGAGAATGATCTATTTTATGTGATGGATATAGAGAAGATGGACGGAAATTAGATAAAGTGTGAGAGAAGAGAAAAAAAGTTAAAGACAGGTGAGATAGTGAGTGAGAGGAATAGAGCAGCAAAGAGAGAGGGAGAGTGAGGGTGAGAGTGTGAGTAAGTGAGAGAGAATGAAAGGGGAGAGCAGCATATCTTTCCTCATACTCTCTCCTCCTCCCTCTTTCAATTGCTCCATCTCCTCTCTTCTATCTCTTCTCCCCTCCAACCCTCTCACTCTTTCTGCCTCTCATTATATGTTAAACTCTCTCTTTCACAACAACCTTCTTTTTTTTCTCTCTCTCTCCATTACTCACTCTCACTTTCTCCCTCACTCTCTATTTATCTCTCTTCCTTCACTCTTTGCCTCTCTCACATTCTCTCTTTCCTTTTTTCTCTCATCTCTATCTCGCACTCTCTCTCTTATTTTATCTCTCTCACTCTTCTCTCTGACTAACCCTTTATCTCCTTCTCTCTCTCTCTTTCAATCACTATCTCACTCCATCTCTCCCTCTCTACTTCACTCCTATCCCTCCCTCTTAAAATCTTCATTTACTCTCACACTCCTATCCCTCCCTCCCTTTATCTCCTTCTCTCTCTCTCTTTCAATCACTATCTCACTCCATCTCTCCCTCTCTACTTCACTCCTATCCCTCCCTCCCTCACTCTCATTTTCTCCCTCTTCTCTATTTCTCCATCTCTCTCTCCCTCTTTATGTCTCTCTTGTTCTCCCTCTCTCACTTTAACCCTCTCATTCTCTCTCATACTCTAACTCTCTCTCACTCTCACACTATCATGCTCTCTCTTTTTCAATCTTTCTCTCTCACACCTTATCTTACTTTCTCTGTCTCACACATTCTTCCTTTACTCTCAATGCTTTTTTTCTCGCTTTAGCTCTTGTCCTCCCTTATCTTTCTTATTATCTCTCTTAACCTCTATCTCTCTATCAAAACATCTCCCTTGTAATCTCTCTCACTCATTCTCTCTATCACTCTTTCTCTCTCCTTCTCTCTTGTGCTCTCACTCTCCCTTCCTCCCTCCCTCTTTCTTTCTATATCTCTCTTCTACTTCACTTCCCTCCCACATGCTTTCTCTTTCCCTCTCCCTCCCTTCATAACTCTCTCTCTCCCTTTTATGATCCTTCTCTCTGCTTCTATTTATCATTCACCCTTTCTCTCCCCTTCCCTCTCCCTTCCTCCCTTCATCTCTCTCTCCATCTCTCTCTCTCCTTATAATGCTCTCTTTACTCAAACTCTTTCCTTTTTTCTATCTCGCTCTCTCACTCTCACTCTCCATCTCTCTCCATTTTTCTCTCTCACTCTCCCCTCACTCTCCCTATCTCTCTCTCTTCCTTCACTCCCTACCTCTCTTTTACTCACACTGTTCTTCTTTTCTCTCATCTCTCTCTCTTACTCTCTCTCTATATCTCTATCTCACTCTCTTCCTTCACTTCCTACCTCTCTTTTGCTCACAATATTCTTATTTTCTCGCATCTCTCTCTCTTACTCTCTCTATATCTCTATCTCACTCTCTCGCCCTCACTAACCCTTTATCTCCTGATCTCTTTTTCTATCTCTCTTACTTTATCTCTCCCTCTCTACTTCACTCCTTATCCTTCCCATTGTTTCTCTTATGTTCTCTATTACTCTCCTTAACTCTATCTTGCTTGATACCTATTAGCTTCTCTCGCTTTATTCTAAACCCTCTCTTTCTCTCTCTTAGTCCCTCACTTGCTCTCTCTCATTCACTAACTTCTCTCACTCTCTTTAAGCTCTCCTCAACCATCAACATGTTCGCCTAACTCTCTTACCCTTTTCTCTCTCTCAACCATCCTTTCACTCTTATCGTCTTGCTCTCTTGGTTTTGTCTATCACTATTTTTTCTCTTTCTATCTGTCTTGCTCTCACAATTATTCACTCTTTTCTTTCTCTCTTAATCTTTTATGTTTTATGTGTCCTTCTCTCCCTTGCACTATCTCCCTCTCTTTCACATTTATATCTCTACCCAACCCAATATAACTCTCTTTCCCTCTCTCACCTCTCTCATTTTCTCTCTTTCCCTCTCCTTCTTTATCTCTCTCCCATCCTGTTCTCCACTATATTCCCCTCCCTCCCCCTATATCCCTCTCATTATCTATCTCTCCATCCTTCAATCCCTTTTAGCATCCCTTTAACACTCTCACCCCACTCTCTTTCTCTCTCTCTCTCTCTCTCACCCTCTCTCTCTCACACAATAGGAGTCTCTCTATCATTTTCAACCCACCTTTTTTCTTACTTCTTTCTCTCTCTTTATATCCCGTTTAAAGGAAGCAAAAAAAAAGTAATGGACCAAGAAAGAGTGGGGAGAAAGAGGAAATGAGTGAGGGAGAGTGGGAAATGTAACGAGAGCACAAGAGAGAGAAGGGAGAGGAGTGTTGGATAGATTGATAGTCTAAGAAAGAAAGAGCAAGCTATCTTCCTATCCCTCACTCCACACACACTCGATGTCTTGCTTTATCTTTATCTCAATCTTTTATCACTTCACATCTCTTTGCCACTTATTACTCGCAAGATCTATCTTAATATCTCTCATCTCCATCACTCTCACTCTCACTATTAGAGATGAGGGAGGTATCAAGAGTGATAGGAGAGAGGGAAAGAGAGAAAAAGACTAGAAAGATAAGCTGATTAAGATCGAGGAGAGATACAGTGAGAGAGGGAGTGAAAGAGAATAGAGAAGAGATATAAAGAAACTACAAGTGAGTGAAAAAGGTGGAGTGAGAGAGAGAGAACTAAAGAGAAGGAAGTGCTAGAGAGAACATATGAGAGTAAGAGAGAATATAAGAAAGAGACAGAAGAAGAAAGAGTGAGAACAATAGCAAAAAAAGAGAGAGAGATAGAGAGGGAGGGGAAGAGGTTGAAAGTGAGAGTGAGAGAGGGCAAGTGACAGATTATACATCCCACTATAGTATGAGGGAGGAGAGAGAGAATAGTGAGAGAGTCAGAGTCATGTTTATAGGTTGAGAGAGGAAGACAAAACAATAGAGAGTGTGTGAGATGAGGTCGAGAGAGATAGAGTGAGAAAGATGGATTGAGAGAGAGTGAGTGATAGAGAGTGAGAGAGTGGGGAGTGAATAAAGAGAAAGAGGAGTGAGAGAGAAGTATAGAGTGAAAGAATAAAGATGGAGAGAAAAGTGAAGGAGAAGAAGAAGGGTTAAAGAGAGAGAGAGGGAGGGTGGAGAGTAGGAGAGATGGGAGGAGAGTAAGAGAGGGAGGTAAGGAGTGTGGTAGTGAAGGAATAATGTGAAAGAGAAAAGTGAGATAATGAGATAAGCAAGAGAATGATAGAAAATATGATAGAGATGGGGTGATAAAGAGAGATGTGGGTGGAAGACAGAGATTGAGAGAAAGAAAGAGAGAGAGTTGAAGGAGAGGAGATAACGTGAGTAAGAGAGGGAGAGAGATAGTTTGAGAGAGAGATTGGTTTCTCTCCCCATTATTTTCCCCGCTCTCAGTCACTCACACACTCCTCATTGCTTTACCTATCTTTTTTCTACCTCTATTCCTCTCACTCAACATCTCACTTCTCTTTAACTCTCTCTTTTCACTCACACTCCATCTCCTATCCCTCCATTTCCTCTCCACAAAACTCATAAAAAGTTCTTTCTCTCTCTAGCTCTAACTCTATATCTCTTTCTTTCTATCTCTTAGTTTATCACTCTCCCACTTCTTCTCTCTTACACCCTTTTTCACTCCATCCCTCCCTCTCTTGCACCCACAACCTCTCTCTCCCTCTTCCATTTGTTCATCTCTCTTTCTCCTCTCAGTAGATCTATCTATCTTTCTCACTTTCTACTACTCTACCTCTCACTCTACAAGAAATAGAAGAGTGACACAGAGAAAGAGAGAAGGGATGGAGTGCGAGGAGAAAGTGAGGAGGAGGTAGAAAAGGAAAGGATAGAGGGCTAGAGTAATAATGATGAAGAAGGAGAGTGAGAGGGGAGCAAGGGAGGGAGAGGGAGGTAAGGTGGGGGAGGGGAGTAGTGAGGGAAAGTGAGAGAAGAGGTAGAGCGATGAAGGAGAAGGAGAGAGGGAGGGAGAGAAGAGTGAGAGAGAGAGAGAGAGAGAGAGAATTGTCACTAGCTCTTTATCCCTTTCTTTCTCACACTCTTTCTTTCTTTCTCCTTATCTCTCAATTTTTCACTCTTTATCTCTCTCTCCATTTATCTCTCTTCATCTACATCACTCTATATATTGGAAGAGATAAAGAGAGAGAATGTGAGATAGAGTGAGAGCAATATACAATGAGAGACATTACAAAAAAATGAGTTATTTAGAGGACAGAGATCATAAGAGAGAGTTGGACAAAGGTAAGAGAGTGAGAGAGAGAGAATATAGGAAATAGAGGAAGGAAGGGAGGTGGGGAGCTAGGGAAATTGAGCTAGAGAAAAGTAAGAGAGATTTGGGGGGGTTAAAGAGATGCGTGAGTGTGTGGGACATGGAGAGAGAGAGAGAAGTTGCTATCATTAAAGTAAGCAGGGAGAGAGACTGAGTGAGAGAGGAAGAGATAAAGTGAGTGAAGAGAGATAGGGTGGGAGAAGAGTGAGATATGATGGATAGAGAGAGGTTGAAAGAAAGAGAGAAAAATGAATGTGAGGAAGAGATTGTGAGTGAATGAGTGATTAGAAGAGAGCGAGAGATATGAGATATATTAGGGATAGCATTAGGGATGTTAATGTTGGAATGAGAGAGCAAGTATGACCAGGTCGTAGATAAGGAGAAAGAAGAATGTGAGAGAGATAAAGTGAAAGAGAGAGAGATAGGGATAGAGAGAGATTTATGCCCCTTTCATTTGTTTACCAACCCTGAAAGAGGGTGGAAGAGTGACAGAGTGCTAGGGAGAGAACAAGAGAGATATGGAGATAGGGAGACTAAGAGGGTGAGAAAGAGAGAGTGGAAAGGATGATAGGTACACATATCAAATATCCCCAACTAACCACAATCAAGATAGAGAAAATGGCAGGCACGCATTAGAAAGTAAAAGAAAGCATAAAAATAATAAATGAAACGTTAGATATCCCAAAAAAATAAAAAATTGTTGTCAGACTCAACATATACAGACTCATCCCGAGATCTATACATTAATATCAGATTGCATAATAACAATACAGGTTACAAGCATTTTCTTTTGTCCCCATCATGTGATTCTACTCCTCGAGCATCTCAGAACCTATGCTTGTATTTTATTTTTGCTATAGAGTCTATAGTATAACTCTAATATACATAATAATGGCTTAATACAAAGACTGTACCTACAAAATAGAGAAGTTTAGCACAACCTATCACATGCAACAATGATGAACCGTTCCCATGGAGAAGGGCTTAGCAAGCACCATGCAGAAAATGTATTAGTATAAACCATTCATCTCTTCTCTTTACATGGCATGATTCCCCTAGAAGAAATAGAAGAAAAGAATGAAAGTGAGTGCAAAGAAAGAGAGAGATAAAGAGAGTGAAAGAGAGTGTGGTAGAGAAAGAACAATGTGAGAGAATAGAGAAATAGTTGTAAGAGAGTTCGATAGAGAGGATCAGCCTATGTCTCTCTTCTCTATCATGTTTGTCGCTCCATCTCCTCTCCCATCTAAAGCAAAAGAAGAGAGTGTAGAAGAGTGAGAGAGAGATATAATAAGACATGCTCTGTTTCATAACATCCATCTCTCTCTCTCTCTCTCTCACTTATTCACTCACTCACTCTTCTAACTTATCAGTGTACACTTCTACCTCCCATGCATGCTCTCTTCTCTCCTCTTCCCTCTATCTTTTTTTCTCTTTTCTCTTCTCTCTCCCCACTTTTTTGTGAGAAAGAGAGAGAAAGATAGAGAAGGTCAAAACACGAGAGAGAGTAATATAGAAGAGAGAAAGAGAGAATAAGGGAGATAGATAGAGAGGGCTAGTGAGTGAGAGTGGGAGAGAGAGAAAGAGAGATAAAGATAGGGAGGGGGAGAGAGAAAGAATGAGAGAGGAAGGGAGAGAGTATGTGTGAGTGCAAAAAGAGAGAGAAGGAAAGTTCAAGAGAAAGGTTGATGAGTGGTGAGAAACAGAGAAATAGGAAGAGAGGTAAAGGGTCGAAGAGAGTGGGATGCAAAGAGATTTGCTAGAAATAGAAGTGAGAGGAAGGGATACGGAGAGTGGTAGGGAGGGAAAGAGAAATAGAGTGAGGTGTAGAGAGATGGGGAGAGTGACTTAGAAGAGGATAGGGAGAGAGAGATAGAAGAGAGATAGGGAGAGAGGGAGGGAGGGAGGGAGGGAGATAGATAGAGTTATAGAGATTGGTAAGAGAAAGAGTGAGTGACAAATGGAATAGAAGCTGAGTAGTGAGAGAGCAAAGAATAAATATAGGAGAGAGCAGAAAAATAGATATGGAGTGTGAGGGAGTTACCAAGAGAGAAGAGAGATGATAAGGTTATAGAGAATAGAAAACAAGAGAGAAGGAGATGATGAGATAAGTTGATTAAAAGTGAGGGAGAGGGTGAATGATAAAGGAATAAAGAGAGTGAAGGAGGAAAAAAAGTAGTGAAGGAAGGAAGGAGGTAAGAAAGAGGCCATAAAAGATAGTGGAGAGATATTGAGAGATAGGGAGAGAGAATGTGAGCGAGTTTAACATAGAAATAGAGAGAAAATGGAAAGAAAAAGAGAATAATCAAAGAGAGTGAGAGAAAATTAGGAGAGATATGAGAGAGAGGAGTTGAGAATAAGAATAGGGTTAGGGAGTGAGAGTGATAAAAGGTGAGGGAGAGACTGAGGTTGAGAGAGAGAGAAAGTGAGAAAGGGGTGAGAGTGAGAGTAGGAGAGGGGGGCAAGAGAGAGAGAGGGAGGAAAGGAGTGAGGGAAGGGTAAACTTTTCGCTAAAATAAGCAATAGGTCTTCTCTCTTGCTTAAGAACAACACCTATGTTAATACCTGAAGCATCACATTTAATTTCAAAATTTTTTGAAAAATTAGGTAAAGATAAATTAGGGGCATGGGTAAGTTTTTCTTTGATTAATTAAAATGCCTTTTCTTGTGCTTCACCCCACATTTACCTAATGTTCCTCTTGATCACTTCAATGAATGGTGCAGCTATTCTACTAAAGTCTTTTATGAACTGCCGGTAGAAACTAGGAAGTCCATGAAAACTACAAACATTGCTTACACTAGTGGGACTAGGCCACTCATGTATAAAAGAGGGAGAAGGGAGAGAGAAAAAGTTAGAGTACAAGAGAGAAATTTTTTTATCTCCTCTCTTCTCTTTCTATATTGAAGGGAGTGAATGTTTGAGAGGGAGAGAGATTAAAGATGGTGCAAAAAAAATAGAGTCAAGGAAATGACTATGGGAGGACATTGAGTCAGAGAAAGCGAGAGTGAGAGGAGGATAAAAAAAAGGCAGAGAGAATCAGAGAGAGACACAGATAGATAGGGAGAGATAGAAAGATGAAGACTAAGATAAAAAGATGAGAAAGAAAGAGAAGAGATGAGAAAAATAAAGATTTAGATAGAAAATAGTGTGAGCAAGAAAGAGTGAGTGAATTTGTAAGAGAAAAAAAGTGTTTGAGACAGAGATAGATAAAACGAGAAAGAGAAAGAGAGGAATTGAGTCAAGATGAGAGAGTGGAAGGGAGAGAGAGATGCATGGAAAAAGGAAGTGAGAGCAAGTGAAAGAGAGAGCAAGAGAGAGATGGTGGAAAGATAGGGGAGAAAGCGTGAATGAGATAGTGAGAAAGCTAAAGATTGATGAGGTGGAGAGGAAAAGAGAGATAAAAAGGAAAGGAAAGAGCGGAAAGAGAGAAGAGAGATAACGAAAGGTTGATAGATAGAGAAAGAAAGATAAAAGTGAGAGGAGAGAGAGAAGAGAGAACAAGTGAGAGATAGAAAGGAAGTAAGAAAGTGAGAAGATGAAGCAATAGAGAAAAATATCTCCATAAATAAATATCACTTGTACCCTATTTCTCTCTCCCTCGCTCTCTCTTTTTTATAATCTCTCATGTCTATTCTCTCTCATTTTAACTATTTTCTTGCTCTCTTCATCTCTCTTGAGAGGGAAATAAAGAGAGAGAGGAATAAAGAGAGAAAGAAAGAGAGAAAGAGAGAGGTGAGCAAAGATAGAAGAAGGTGCAAAGAGATGTAGGGGAAGAAATGAATATGGAGGAAGTGGGAGTCAAAGAAAGCAATAGTGAGAGGAGGATAAATTAAGGCAAAGAGAGGTAGAGAGAGATAGGGAAAAAGATCAAAAGATGAGAAATAAAGAGAGAAGATGAGAAAAAGAAACATTTAGAGAGAGAATAGTGAGAGCGATAAAGAGTGAGCCATTCCCATCTCCTCCTGTTTGAAATTCTCTCTGAAAAATTTCTTCTCTTTCTTTGAATCTTATTTTTCAAGCTCTTTATTCTCCTATATTTCTCTATCTCTTCAATTCTCTCTCATTTTCTCTTTCTTGCATTATCTCTCTATCTATACATTTCTTTCTAGCTTTAACTCAGAAAGAGTAACAGAAAGAGAGAAACTACAAGAGAACAAAAGAGAATTTGCATCTCTCTTATACCATTAAGAAAAGGAAAATTTGTAGAGGAATAAATATGGAGGTAGATAAGATGGGGCACTGATTGATAAAGAGAGATAATGGGTAAGATAGCAAGGGAGAAAAAGAGAGAGATAAAGAGGAATGTTCAGAGAGAAAAAGAAAGATAATTGGAGAGTGGGAGGGAAAGAGAGAGATCATGCAGAGAGAGGGAGTAAGTGAGAGAGATATAAAGAATAATTAGTAATATCAAGTGAGAATGATAAAAAAGAGAGAAGAGTGCCTATACATTTTAATATGATGTTATCCACTTTCTCACTTATCTCTCTTCTTTCTCCCACTTGAACTATCTCACACTCACTTTTATAATCTCTCATTTTCTCTTCTCTTTTCTATCACTCCTATCATATTCTCTATTCTCTCACCCTCTCTTCTTTATTCCTCTAATGATGCAGTAAGAGGGATATTGTGAAATAAAATGGAGACTGGAGAGAAAGGGAGAGAAATAGTGATGAAGAGAGAGCAAGAGAAAAATGAGAAGAGATAAGATGCTCTCCCTATCTCCATCACATTTTATCACTCTATTCTCTCTCTCTCTTTTTCTCCCTATCCAAGAAGGAGCGCGATAATGATGAAGAGTAAGAGAGAATGGATAGAGAGAGGGGTTAGAGAGAGAAGGTTAGAAGGGGAGAGAGATAGATGGTTGATGAGAGAGTAACAGGAGAAAGATAGAGAGAGTGCCTGTGAAGAGAAAGTGAGTGAGGGAGGGAGGAAGAGAAGGAGAGAGGAAAGTGATAGAGTGTGGGCGAAAAGGAAGAGAGGCTTTACCTCTTTCTCACTCTCTTTTCACCTTCCATTTCTCCTTCTCTCTATCTCTCTCCCTTGCTTTTCTCACTCCCTTTATGTCACCTCTATTTGCCTCTCCCTCCTGCTCTCCCTTTCATCTATCGCACTTTCTCTTTCTCTCTCTCTCTCTTTTTGCTTATCTCATTAACACGCACTCTCCTTACCTCTCAAATTCTCTCATTCTCTCTCCCTATTGCTCTCTCTCTCTCCCTCCATCATTCCCTCTCCCACCATCTCATTATTTCTCTCTCTTCCCCTCTCTACTTCTCACTCACTATATCTATATCTGTCTCTCCTACTCTCTCTTGCTTTCTCTCACTCTTCATCCTTCTTGTATTATATATCTTATATGCTCTCTCATATTTTTTTTTTGTATTATTTATGTTCTTTCTTTCTTGCTGTATCATTCTCTTCTCTCTTTCTCTCACTCACTCTTTTCTTCTCTATCTCTCGCACTCTCGATCTCTTCCTCTCTCTCACTATCTTTCTCTCTTGCTTGCTCTCTCATTCTTACTCTTTCTTCATTATCTCTCCTCTATATCTCAAGCTCCATCTCTCTCTCAACCTCTTTTCTCTCTCACTAACTCTCATTCATTGTCACTCTCCCTCATGTATCACTCTCTAACTCTTGCTCTCTCTCTCCTCTCTCACAGTCTGTCTCTCTCTACCTTGATAATTTTTTTGTTAATTCTCTCCATTTTTCTCCCTCATGTCTCACCCTCTAACTCGTTCTCTCTTCCTCCTTTCTCAAAGTATACCCCACTCTCTCCCTTCTCTCGTAGAAGAAGATGAAGAGATAGAGAAATCTAGAGAGATTGATTGAGGAAGGTAAAGATGATAGAGAAAATGAAAGGTTAGTAGAAAGGCGAGACAAAGAGATAGGCCAAAGATGAAAATGACAGAGGCATCACTTTCTCAATATACATCTCTCTTGCTTTCTCTACTACTCCCTTTCTCTCACACTTTTTTTCTCTCCATCTCACTTAATTTTATCAATCTCTTAATCTCTCTCTCCCTCTCTCTCTCTCTCTCGCTATCTCTCACCTTCTATCTCTTTCTATTTCTCCATCTCTCTTCTTCTTTCATTCTCATTTTTCTAGCTCTCCACCTCTCTTATTTTTTCTCTCCTTTTTGTTCTAACCATCTCTCTCCCTCAATCTCTCATGTTTTTCTTCTACTGTCTTTCGTTTCTCTCTCTCCCTTACCTCTTTCTCCCTCTCTCCATATTCCTCCTTATATCTTCCATTTTAACTTTGCCTTTTGCTTTATCTTTCTCTCTCTCACCCACACCCTTATCTCTCTCTATGTCATTCTCTATCACTTTATCTCTTATTTCCCAGCCCCTCCCTCCCTTCCTCCCTTCCTATCTCCCACACTCTCTTATCCTATCTACCTGACTACTCTCACTATCTCTTTCTCTCATCTTATTCTCCATCTATCCTCTTGCTATCACTTTCTCCCTATCTTGTTATCTTTCACCCCCTCTTTGTCGCTCCCTTTCCCTCTTTATCCCTTGCTCTTCCCTCTCACATTCTCTCTCACAATCTCTCCCCCTCTTCCTCTTCTCTCACTCCCACTCCATCTTTTTTCTTTCTTGTTGTCCCACTCTCGGTATCTCTAATCCTCCATCTCCTTCTTTCTCTCCATTTCTTTCTACACTTTCTAGCTCTCCCACATTCTTGTTTCCTCTCTTTCTCCCTCTAACCCTTCCTCGCCCCTCTCTGCTGCTCTATATTTATAGTCTTTTTCTCTTCATCTCAAGCTCTCTCTAAAATTATTAGTATTGATCTCCCTCTCTTTTTTTATATCTCTCCTATTATCTCTCACGTTTTCTCTTCTTTCTATATAGCTCATTATCTCTCTATCCTTTTTTCCCTCCTTTCTCATCCCTCACTTTTCCTTTCTCTCTCTCTCTCTCTTCTTTTTGTCACACTCTCTTGATCTCTATCCATTCATCTTTCTCATTATTCCTATCTTTCTATTTTATTCCCTTTTGTCTATCACTGCCACCATCCTTCCCACTCTCTCTCTTGAGGCTCTCTTTCAATGTCTCTACTCTTTCCTCTAATCCCTTATTTCTGACTTTTCTCTCTCTCCACTTCTCCCTCCATATCTCTCCCTCCCATGCTCTCTCATTCTCTCTCAGTCCATTGCTTCTCTCTCACTCTGGCTCACTCTCAAAAATCCCACTTGCCCTCCCTCTCTATCTCTTGTTCTCTCATTCTCTCTTTTACAATTCTCTCTCACACTCCCTTTTTATCTCTGATTCTCATTTTCTCATGCTCCCTTTTTCACTCTCTCTCCCTCACTTCTTTCTGTCTCTTATTCTTTTTTATCTCTCTCACTCTCATTCTATGTCATTCCCTTCTTCTCTCACTCTCTCACTCTTACTCCCACCTATCCACTCTTATTTTACATGTCTCTACCTCCCTCTTTCTTTCTTTATCTCTTTTTATCCCTCAATTTAACTCACCCTCTCTATCTCTCTCTTTTACTCCTCTCTCTTAATCTACCACGCTCTCACCTTTGATATCTTTCTCTCCATCTATCTCTTCTCATTCTTCTATCTTCCTCTGCCTCTCCCTACCCATATCTCTCTCTCACCTCTCTCCCGCTCTCTTTATCAGTGAGATAGGGACCCTCCATCCCTCCCATAATTTTTTTCCATCCATCTCTCTCCCACCCAATAATATATATTTTTGTTATCATTTTCTCTTTCATTCTGTCCATCTCCCTCACTCTAGATATCTCTATCCTCTCTCGTCTCTTCCTCTCTCCTTATTTTACTCTCTCTACCTTGTTATTTCTCATTCTTTCTCATTATCTTATCTATCTCTCACTCTTTGTATATATCAACCTCTCTCTCTTTTTGAAACTCTACCTCACTACTATCTCTCCTTCTTACTCACTCTTCCTATTTCTTTTCACTTTTATTCTCTCACATGAAAGGGATAAGCTGTCATAGAGAGTGAGTGACAGATATGGGGGATCACTCACTCTCTCCCCATCTTTCCCGTCTTATTCTAACACCCTCTCTCTCTCCCATTATCACTCTCTCTCACTCTGGATCTATCTCTCTCCCCATCTTTTTCTCACTCCCTCTATCTTCCTCCAATTCTCTCTTGCTCTCTACCTCTCTCTATCTCTCCATCTTTCTCCATTCTTTTTTTTATCTACTGAGAGTTAAGGAGAAAGGGACAAAAAAAGAAAGGGAGTGAGGGAAAGAAGGAGAGAGCATCTAAATAGAGAGAGAGAAGACAGTTTGATAAATCAATGAAACAGGGGATTTAGTGAGAGTGTTATGGAGAGTGTGGGAGAGAACAAAGAGAGAGAATAAGGGATGATGATGGAGTTAGAGAGACATAGAAAGACATAAAAGAGATGGACGAGGGAGGGAGGTCGAGAGGAAGATTGGGGGAAAGAAGGAGAAAGATAGAGTGCGATGGAGGTAGGAGGGTGTGCAAGAGAGAGAGAGAGTGCAATGTAGTGGGAGAGAGAGGGGGAGGTAGAGAGGGGTATAGAGAATAGAGATATTACTCTCTATCTTGATTCTCTCTTCATATCTCCCTCAAACTATTGACCTATACTTCTGTTCTGATCTCTCATTCAACTTCTCTCTATCCATTCTCTCTCTCTCACTATCACTCTCTCTCTCAATCTCTTTTGTTCTATCTCTCTATCTATCTTTCCCTCTCTTCACTCTACCCTTCAATCTACCTCTCATTCTCTCCCTCACTCTCTCTTTCTCTCTCTATATTTTTTCTCTCTTGCTTCATCCCTCTCTTCACTCTACCCTTCACTTTATCTCTTAATCTCTCTCTCTCTGACTCTCTCATTCTCTCTCTATTTTTCTTTCTCTCTTGCTTCGTCACTCACTTTTTCACTATTTTCTTTGTCCATCATTATTATGTTATCTCTTGTTTTTCATTCTATCCCAAACTATTAACCAATTTCTTTCACCTAATCTCGCTCACTCCCTACCTCCCTCTCTCTCAGACTTCCTTGCTTCTCTCACCCTTTGTGTCTCAATTTCTTACAATCTCAAAATAAGAGAGTCGAGAGAGTGACATGTCAATATTTTGAGAGAGAGAGAGAGAGAGAGTGTGTTAGAAAGAGAGTGGAGGGATAGTGAAGTAAGGAGAATGATAAATTATAAGAAAATAATATAAGAGAGAAAGCGAGTGAGAGCTCACTATATTACTTTCTCACCAACCCTCTCTCTCATTATCTCTCTCACTCTCTCTCCCACTGCCTTCCTTTGAAAGGTAGGAGGGAGGGAGGGAGAGCGGAAGGGAGGGAGGAAGTAGCTAGCGAGAGAGAGAGAGAAAAAGAGCTATAAAGGAAGAGAAGGGAGAGTGAGAGACTATAAGTGAGAGAGTACAGGAGAGATTTAGAGTGGAAGAGAGTTAAAAGGTGACGAAGGCTAAGAGGTGGACAGAGGTGGAGATAGAGACATAAACTAACAAAGGGAGAGGTAGCAAGATGGTGGGAAAGGGAATGAGGGAGGTAGAGAGGGGGGAGAGAGAGAAGAGAGAGAGGAAATGAGGGTGAAAGAGAAAGTAAGAGAGAGAGTGTGTACATGAGAGAGAAGTGTGTGGAAGAGAGGAATAGTATGAGAGAGTTAGTGTGGAAAATAGTTAAAGCAAATGAAGAGAGAGAGAGAGAGCAATTGAAAGAGTTAGAGAGATATTGAAGAAGATAAATAGTGTTGAAAGAGGGAAAGAAGTGTGTGCATGTGAGAGAGGGAGAGAGAGAAAGTGCTCACCCTCTCCTTTAATTCTCTAGTTCTTCATTCCCATTCTTTGTCACTCTCCCACTTCTCTCAGGCTCTCATTCTCACTTATTATTTTTCTCTCACACTCTCTCCATTTTCTCTATCTCACTCAAACAGAGGGCAAGGTAAAGAGAGGGACAAGGATGGATGGAGGAAAAATCAGAGAGAGAATGAAGAGCAATGATAGGGGAAAAAAATGGTGAGATCTCTCTTCAGTTCTCTATCTCTTCACTTTCTCTCTCTCACACACACAACTCTCTCTGTCTTACTCATTCTCTCTTCCTCCATATCTCACCACCCTCTATCTCTCTCTCAGTCAAACTATCGCTCCATTAGAGATTTAAAGATAATATATGAAAGAATAAAAAGTTCCCTCCCACTTTAAAACTCTTTTTCTCTCCCTCTCCTTCTCTTTCTAATAACTCTCTTTTTCTCTTGTTCTCTAGCTCTTTCTACCTTTATTTCCCATCTCCTCTCCACTTCCTCTCTGATTTCTCCATATATCACACTCTCACTTTCTCTCTCTCTCTCTGTCAAGAGCTAGGGGCTGAAAGAGTTAATAAATGAAGAGGGAACGAGTTATAGAGTAGCTACTATCTTAAGCTTTTTTTCTCTCATCTCTTTCTTTCTATGATATGAAAAAAGAGAAGAGGGAAGAAAAGGGTAATAGAATGAGCAATAGTAATAGAGATCATGAGAAGGAGAGAGAAAGAGAGAGCGGGAGATGTGAGAGAGAATGTGAGAGAGAAGCGCAAGCGACTGAGATAGGGCGTAGAGAGAGAAAGGGGGATAGTGATATTGAGAGAATGAAGATAGGGAGAGGAGATGGAAGGGAGAGAGAAAAGTTTCAATAAGGGAGGGAAGTATGGAGATGTAAAATGTGACCGAGAAAGGGACATGTTGAGATGGAGAGAGTAGAGAGAGGTGGGCAAGCAAGAGCAACACAGAGAGTGTGGAATCAAGAGAGTAGGGGAGAGGGAGAGAGATAGAGAGAGAAGAGAGAGAGAGAAGAGAGAATGATAATAAAGATTGGGAGAGGTGGAGAGTGAGGTAAGACAGAGAAAATGAGATATGGAGAGAGAGTAAGAGTGGGAAGGATAGTTAAGGTGTTAAGTATAGTAATAGAGAGATAGAATGAGAAAGAGGGGGGATGGTGGGCAAGGGAGGGAGAGAGAGAGGCCCTTCCCTTTCACTCTCTTACACTTTTAATAAGAGTGATAGAGAGACAGTGAGAAGGAGAAGGGGGAGTGAAAGGCAAGAGAAGGAGAGAGGAGCAAGAATAAGAAACAGAGAAAAGTAAGAGAGAGAAGGGAAGGGAGAGAAAGTGTGGGAGAAAAAAGTGAATGAGAGAGAGCTTGAGAGAGAGAAAGTGAGAGAGACTGAAAGAGGAAAGAGTAGCAGGAAGAGCAGCAGTGTGGGAGGGCAAAAAAGACATAAAGAAAGAGAGAGAATGAGAGATAGTGAGGGAGGGAGGAAGAGAGATAAAGAAAAAGAGGGATTATGAGAGTTAAACAATACTAGAGATAGAGAGAACAACATAAGCAATAAAAAGAGACGGACTAAGAGAAGGAAAGAGAGATAAAGTGAGAGAGGTAAGGAGATAAATAATGAGAACCAAGAACGAATGAGGGAGATGAATAGAGTGGGATGGATTGAGGGAGAGTGAAGAGAATGTGTGTGATAAACAGTTAGAGAAAAGAGAGTGGAAGGGAGCATGAGAGAGATTGGGTGATAGAGAGAATGAGTAAAGGTGCTCTCTAAAGGCAAGGAAGAGAGATAAGGGGGAGAGAAGATAGAAAGAATGTAGAGAAAGAAGGGTAGAGATAGAGAGCGAGGGAAGAGATAGACGGAGAGAGAATGAGAAAGGAGAGAGAGTGTGTGTGAGGTGAGAGAGAAAGAGAGAGGGAAGACAATGAGAGAAGAGAATGGAGAGAGCTAAATCACACTCTGTCTCACTCTCTCTATTACCTTGGTCTTTATCTTTTTTTCTCTCTCTTGATATATTTCTTATTATCTAAATTTTTCTTTCATCACTCTACCTCTCTCTTGTCCTCTCTATTCTCTATCTCTCTTTTCTTTCTATTTCAACTTTTTGTCTCCCTCCCTCTCTTTGTCTCAACTCTCTCTTCTCCCCTCTTTTCATCTCCCTCTCTCAATCCGCCTTTCTCTTGTTCCATAACCTCTCTCTCACTCCCTCTCTTCCACCACTCCTACCTCTCCCACTCTTTCTCTCTCTTCTCTATCATTTTCTATTCTAATATCCCTCTCCATCTCTCTAACAAGAAAGAGGGTGGAAAGAGAGATAGGATATGAGAGAGGAGGGTGAGAGAAAGAGTGTGAGAGTGAGAGGATAAAGAGTTATAGGGCATGACAATAAGAGAAAGAGATATAGATAGAGAGCTAGTGAGAGATCTCTCTCTCACTCACTACCACCATCTCTTCATCACGCACACACTCTCTCTCTCACTCTCAATCTTTTTCACTTCAATTCTAGCTCTCTTCCTCTCTCTCTCTCTTCTCACTTTTTTCACTTCACCCTCTTTTTATTACTCTTCCTCTCCATCTATCTCTCATTCTCTTTCTCTCGCTTTCTCATGCTCCCCTTCTCACTCCTCTCTCTCCCGCTCCCCTTTTTCCCTCTCTCTCTCCCTAACCTCTTTATCTCTATCTTTATCTATCTCTCTCTTATTCTCTCTCACTATGATTCTCTCTCACTCTCACTCTATATCGCTATCCCTCTTCTCTTACACTGTCATTTTTATTGTATCCCTCCCTCCTACTTACATTCAACCTCTACCTACCTCCCTCTTTCTTTCAATATCTCTCTCCCTTCCTCTCTTTTTTTCTCCTCACAATCACTCTTTTTCTTTATCTCCCTTTATCTCACTCCCCCTTTCTCTCCTTCTCTCTCGTTCTGTATCTCACTCTCTCTCACACTTGATATCACTCTCTCATGTTTTCTCCCAATCCCTTATCCTCTCCCTCTACCTCTACCTCTCCTTCTCTCTCCTCATCACTCTCTCTTCCTCTCACTTCTCTCTTGCTCTCTCCATTTCATAGATAGAGAGACCCTCTGTCCATGCCTATCCTTCTATCCCTCCATCTCTCCCTCTCTGTATTGATATGTCTCTCTATTCTGATTCTCTCTTTGACTCTCTCCCTATCTCATTCTTGATATATCTTTCCCTCCCCCTCGTTCCCTGACACTTTCCATATTTCACTCTCTTTACCGCACTATATCTCATTTTTTCTCTCCCTCATATCTCTGTAGCTATATATATATATATATATATCCCTTTGCTTCCCTAAGTCTCATTACCTCCTATCTCTCTTAGTCACTCTCTTTATTTCTCCTCTTTTTAACCCTCTCTCTAATGAGAGAGATAGACAATTAGTGAGTGAGTGAGAGAAAGATGGGGGATTAAATAATCTCTCTCCCGCCATCCCTTGTATTCTTACTCCCACTCCCTTCCTCTTACTCCCTCTCTCTCACATTCTTCTTTTCACTATCTTTTAATCTTGTTATCTCTCTATCTCTCCATCCTTCTTTCACTCTCTCTCCCTTTCTCTCTCTTACCTCCCTTGCTCTATCTATCTCTCCCTAACACTCTTTGTTTCTCCTCCTCTTTTGGTCATGCTCTCTCTCACAAAATACAGAGATCAGAAGAGAAAAAAAGGGGGTGGGAGAGAACGAATAAGAGAGATAGGGAAATAGACATGTGTATAGATGGATTGAGAGAGGGAGAGCGATCAAGATAATTAGAGAGAGTGTGAGAGAGGAAAAAAGATAGAATAAGAGATACAGAAGGAGAGGAAGAGAGAGAGAGAGAAAGATGGAGAAGAGAGGGAGGGGAAAGAGGGAGAAAGACAGAGTTGGACAGAAGTAGAGAGAGTGAAAGAGAGAGTGAGATAGAGGTAGAGAGAGTAAAAAAGAGAGAGAGCACATAATAAAGGAAGAGAGAGGGAGATAGAGAGATACTCATATCAATCTCTTTCACTTTCTATCTTTTCTTCTCTCTCTGTCACTCTCTCTCTCTCTCTCAAACTATCAGCCTATCTCTCTGTCTTTATTTTTTCTTCTCTCTTTATCACTCTCTCTCTCTCAAACTATCAGCCTATCTCTCTGTCTTTTCTCTCTCCCTGACTATCTATCTTTCTATCTCTTTTTCCATCTCACATAATAACCAAACAAAATTATGTTGAGATTTTCACACCTATTTTATACTATTTTTGATGATATTTCACTTTAAAGAAAGATATTTTTTTATGTTTTGTCATAAGAATGAGGAATTAGAGTCATTGGAGGAAAAAAGATACAAAAATGAGTAAATTTGGAGCGAAAAAGACCAAAATGTGAAGAATAGAATTAGGGTGCCGACGGTGAGCCCAACTGTGCCTACGGTGAGATTTTCCCGAGTCTCTAGAATTAATTCATTAAAAAGGTCCGGCGACGATGCTCTCGAGGCCGCCGACGGCGAGCTCGGCGGTTATGTCCAACTAGGCTTTGGAAGAGGACAAATTTTGAAGGGATGCTTAGGCAACTCTTGGGAAAGGTCATCCACAACTTTAAAAGAAGATTTTGGCCAAAAATTAGAGAGGTTCTGGAGGTTAGAGAGGTTCCATTAGTGTATAGAAAATTTACTAGAGTGTCAAAATTGTGAGGAATTCTTCAAGATATTGTAAGAGTGGAGGGAAAGTGAGAGATTTCTTCCTCCTTGCCGCTTCGAAGAGGTATTCTGTGTGTTGTATAGAAAGGAAGAGATTCAGAGGAACTTCGAGGAGTTTTCTTGGGGAGAAATTAGAGATAAGTTTATTTATTATTGTAGTTTGTATGACTTGATTTTATATATTAATTATGAGTTTTGTTGTGTTTCCCCAAGAGATCTGATTAGTTTTCTCTATCTATCTCCTTGTCTTGAGATTTGTGAAATTGTGATTTGAATTGGTTGAGCCATGAAAAAGTTTAAGAATTTGTGATGATCTTCTTTTCCTCCAGGATTTAACAGTAACTCTTAAATTAAGGAAAAGAAGTTGTCTATGAAAGAACTGGTATTAAACATGGGTAACAATTACAAAATCAAGGAAATCAAGTACAAATTTAAGGAAATCAATTACAAAATCAAGAAACTGTTATTAAGAATATTGAAAACCAATTACGACATATCGCTACTACACTTAGTAACCAAACATTAGGAACTTTTCTGAGTACTGACGAACCGAATCATAAAGATTATGGAAAAGAACATATCAAAAGCAATACAACTACGAAGTGGAAAAGAATTGGAAATAAGGGCACAGAAAGAAATTGAAACTAAAAGAGAGAAAGTGGATACTAAAAAGGAAAAAGGATCATGAGTACCGAGATTTAGAATATCCACTAACACCATTGAAGATTACTGTGGAGAAACCTCCACCACCGTTTCCTCAAAGATTGAAGCAACACAAATAGAATAATAATTTTCTAAGTTTTTAGAAATTCTTAAGAAATTAACGGTAAATATTCCCTTCATAGAAGCTTTAGAGCAGTGCCCAATTATGTAAAAATTTTTAATGATATTCTGAACAAGAGAAGGAAGTTCACGGATAATGAAACTATTGCACTTAGCGAAGAGTGTAGTGCAATTATTCAAAAAAAGCTTCCTGAAAAATTAAAAGATCCTGGTAATTTCACTATATCTTGCGCTATCGGTGAAAATTTTTATGGAAGAGTTTTATGTGATTTGGGAGCCAGCATTAATCTTATGTCTCTATCAATTTTCAAAAGAATAAGACTAAGAGAAGTCTCACCTACTTCTGTAACTCTTCAGTTAGCAGATCGTTCAGTTACATATCCTAAATGAGTTATAGAATATGTGTTAGTAAAAGTTGATAAATTTATCTTTCCTGTGGATTTCATTATTTTAAATATGGAGGAAGATAAATAAATATCTATCATTTTAGGGAGACCATTTTTAGCTACTGGAAAAGCTATGATAGATGTTCAAGAAGATAAAGAAATACCTATCATTTTATGGAGACCATTTTTAGCTACTGGAAAAGCTATGATAGATGTTCAAAGGATATGGAGGAAGATAAAGAAATACTTATCATTTTAGGGAGACCATTTTTAGCTACTGGAAAAGCTATGATAGATGTTCAAAAAGAAGAATCGTTTTAGGGAGACCATTTTTAGCTACTGGAAAAGCTATGATAGATGTTCAAAAAGGAGAATTATGTTGAGAGTTAATGATTAAGAAGTGACTTTTAACATTGCAAAATCTATGAAATATCCTGCTGTTGAAAGAGATAATGAATATTTTCGCATGAAAATTAGTAAACATCTATTGAAAGATCATTTTAAAGAACATTTTGAAAATAAAGAACAATTTGAAGAAATTGATGAAGTTATTTTGGATGAATTAGAAAATGAAGAATTAGATTATGTTCAGGAAAGATTTGAGATGTTGGATATTATAGAAAATGCTGATAAGAATCTATTTTTCTCAATTATAAAACCACCTGAACTTGAGTTAAAATATTGCCTAGCCACTTGAAGTATGTGTTTCTGGGAGACTCATCTACATTACATGTTATTATATCTTCAAAATTAAATGTTTGCAAGAGCAAAGACTGTTAGATACAGTGAAAAGATATAAGAAAGCTTTTGGTTGGACATTAGCTGATATTAAGGGAATCTGTATGCATAGAATTTTATTAGATGAACAATATAAACCAAGAGTTGATCCACAAAGGATATTAAATCCTATGATGAAAGAAGTAGTTAAGAAGGAAATTTTGAAATAATTAGACACTGGAATTATATATCCTATTTCAGATTGTGCATGGGTAAGTCCAATTCATTATGTTCCTAAGAAAGGAGGAGTGACCGTTGAAATAAAAGAAAATAATGAATTAATACCTATCAGATAAGTTACTGGGTGGCATTTTTGCATTGATTATAGAAAATTAAACACGGTCACGAGGAAAGATCACTTCCCTTTACCCTTTTTAGATCAAATAGTAGATAGACTTGCTGGGCACAATAATTTTTGCTTTGTAGATGGATATACTAATTACCATAAAATTACTATTGCTCCTGAGGATCAAGAAAAGACAACATTTACTAGTCTTTTTGGAACTTTTTCTTCTCAAATAATGCCTTTCGGATTATGTAATGCACCTGCAACATTCTAAAGATGTATGATGTCTATATTTAGTAAATTAATTGATGATGGATTGAAAGTATTTATGGATGATTTCTCTGTATTTAGAACATCATTTGACTCATGCTTAAATTATCTTGAAAAAGTTTTAGATTAATGCGAAAGAACTAATTTGGTTCTGAATTGGGAGAAATTTTAATTTATGGTTGCAGGAGAAATTGTATTAGGGCATAAAATTTCAGAAGATGGTATGGAAGCAAACCCTGCAAAATGTCAAGTTATATCTAAACTAACACCTCCTGCAAATGTAAGTGAGGTTATGAGTTTTCTTGGACTTATTGATTTTTACAGGCGTTTTATTAAAGTTTTTTCACAAATTACAAAACCTCTATGTCAACTTTTAAAAAAGAATAAGAAATTTGAATTTACTGAAAGCTGTTAAAATGCCTTTGAGTTATTAAAGAAGAAATTAATCATAGCCCCAATTATAGTTTCACCTAACTGGGAGAAACCATTTGAACTAATGTGTGATGCTAGTGATTATGCTATTAGAGTTNATGAGTTCAAAGCCCTTGGAAGTTGGATGCAAATAAATAGGGAAATAATATTATCGGGCGTAGAATTGGAGATTTTAGAGTGATAGACTAAAATCTTCCAATTTGGTCCTATCGTTTGGGTACTGAAGTGTAGATGTTAGCCCTCAGGGGAGGGGAACGGCAATTCGGTCCTATCGTTTGGATGCTAAAGTGTAGATGTTAGCCCTCGGGCGAGGGGAACGTGGGAGCTCCAAAGTGAGAGCTGGTTTCCTCCCAGCCTAGCCGCTGATTCAGTAAACAAGCGTAGGATTAGTCAATGTTCTTTATGTCTGGACCAAAGGGTAAAGAATAGGTATGCTC
>JXCR01129696.1:81212-92816 GCA_002079205.1 Phalaenopsis hybrid cultivar
GCATTAACCACCACATTATTATGTTCCTCTAAAATGTCTATATGGTTCATAGATGACACAGTTCATCATGACCCCAAACTCAAAAATGGGTTCACTTAACTACAAAAAACGATTTGAAGTGTGAAAATATAAACAAAATAACTAACTAGAAATCTGTCAATATCGTGAATTTTGGTTGCATGGAACATACCCTCGCATCAAAAAAAAAATTTTAAACAAGTAGGTAGGTTGGTTCACATAGGAAAGTTGTCTAGGCATTTGAATATGGGGCTAACTAAGAGAATAACAAACAGCTATCATACGCTTTGAAAACTAACATGAAACTAAGCCTCATTTTTCTTGCATGAATCTATATCACGACATTTAAAAGGAAGAAATCAGGCACAAGATCAAAGAGTAANGACACTGCAGAGGTGAGCCTGATGTTACTTTCTTGGAGTGCCCCCGATATACTCAGTATCAGCCCTATCCACCTACTGATGAAGGAGATGAAGACATGGTTTGGGATTTTGATATTTGAATGTAATTGATGTACTTGTACTTGTACTTTTATTTATGTGATCTTTTGTAATAGAAATGGATGTTTATGTGTATTTAGACTTTCATTTTTATTATTATGTTGTACTTGGATGATTTTTAATTTTTGTTATAAAGTTAGTGTGGGAGTTAAATTTGCATATGTAGTATAATAGATGTTGAGTAGTATTTTGAAATGTAATGTGATTTTTATTTCACATTTTAATTGTAATTATTTTGTTTAGTATTGCGGTTGTGTTAGAAAATATTGTGCTTGTTTAATTTTTTAGTTTTATACTTATTTTAAAATTTCATTACCCAGAAATTTCTCTAATGATTTATATGTGTAGAAAGCTCCAAATGTTACAGACCAAGTGAAGTAAAAATTTTGAGAAGGCCTACAAAAATTTTAGAATGAAGAAAATGCCTAAAATACTGAGGTATGATTTATATTTAGAGTTTTTCTTTCCACCTATATTATTTTATATTTAAAAATTTAAGTTTGGGGGAGGGAAGAAAAATATTAACTATTAGATGTCCTCTATTAATTATTTTAAAAATCTATTTATGTGTTTTTATGTAGTGACTTTAATTCAGGTAACTATATTTTGTAGCTATTTAAATATTATGGTAGATTTAAAGAAATATTTTATATTTTGTAGATATTTAAATATTATGGTAGATTTAAAGGAATATTTTTGTAATGAAATTTAATTTTGTAACATAAGATATTTAGTATAAGAGAATAAGATTATTGTTAACTATTTAAAGTAAAGGAAACTATATTTTGAAGTATTAAGAATCTAGAAATTCATTTGGAAAAGAAAAAATTGGGACTCAATGATGTAAAAGCTATGAAATATTTAAAAGATAAGGGAATGCTTTAATTTTCAAATTTAGGGAAAGAAAGGTGATGATCAAAATCATTAAATGCTATCCAGATATAATAATCATCACTTGAAAAGGAAAAATAAAGGATTGACAACAATCCTTGAAAAGAAAATAAAAATATATAGGATTGAAAACAATTCAAATGAAAAAGAGAAAAGAAAGAAAAAAATATGAAGGTGAGGAGAAGCTTGAGGAAAACATAACTACATTCCTGAACTTATATTTATGGAATAGATCTTTTACTAGTAGTTTTCTCATGAAGTTCCTATCATTTGAATATTTTAAGTGACTTAATATTGCAACATATAGTCATTATTGAAATGAATAGAAGACTAGAACTCTTAAACATGATGACTAGATAGTCTTGTGGCAACAGAGTTAATTTAATTACTGAATTTTTTTTGAAAATCTCACTATGATATTTATCTAAATAAAAATTATAGTATTTCTGAATTAAAACTTTACTACAATAGATCATAACTTTTATATATAGTACTAACTTTGAGGGATTTTGACCAAAGGAAAATATGTTGAGATTTTTATACCTCTTTTATACTGTTTTTTATTATATTACACTTTAAAGAAATGTATTTTTTATGTTTTGTTGCAGGAATGATGAATTAGGGTCATTGGAGCAAAGAAATGCAAAAAGGAACGAATTTGGAGTGAAAAGCACAAAAATGTGAAGAATTGAACTAGGGCACCGACAACGAGCTCAATGGCGCCGACGACGAGATTTTCCCGAGACTCTAAAATTGATTCATTAAGAAGGTCCACTGACGGCACCCTCAAGGCCACCGACGGAGAGCTCGGCAGTTATGTCCAACTAGGCTTTGGATGAGGACAAATTTGGAAGGGATGCTTAGGCAACTCTTGGGAAAGCTCATCCACAACTTTAAAAGAAGATTTTGGCAAAAAATTAGAGAGGTCTTGGAGGTTAGAGAGGTTCCATTAGTGTATAGAAAATTTATTAGAGTGTCAAAATTGTGAGGAATTCTTTGAGATATTGTAAAAGTGGAGAGAATGTGAGAGATTTCTTCATCCTTGTCGCTTCGAAGAGGAATTCTGTGTGTTGTAAAGAAAGGAAGAGATTCAGAGGAAGTTCAAGGAGTTTTCTTGGGGAGAAATTAGAGATAAGTTTATTTATTTTGTAGTTTGTATGACTTTGATTTTATATATAAATTCTGAGTTTTGTTGTGTTTTCCCCAAGAGATCTGAGAAGTTTTCTCTGTCTTTCTCCTTGTCTTGAGATTTATGAAATGGTGATTGATTTGGTTGAGCCACAAAAGTGTTAAAGAAATTGTGATGATATTTCACTTCTATCTTAATTTACTTTCAATCTGGCCAATTGATTTGTTAAAATATGTTGAGTTTTACAACTAANCATAGGGGCTTTGCAGGTATTGTAAGTCAATAATGCACGAGTAAAGAGTAGTAAAAAAATAATGTGGTAAAATATAATAAAATAATAAAATAAATATGCATACTTGGGATTCTTACCACTGCTGCAAACAGGATAGGATTACATGTACAACATGTCAATATTGTAACGAATTAAATAAGAATGGAGAACATGAATGAAGTGTATATACAAGAAAATTAAGTAGCACATAAATGAAAGACTGAAGCGGGCCACAAGAATTCAGGCTTAGGGTGGACTCAGAGCTGGGCTTGGTGCATTATAATCTAACCTTAGATAGAAGCTACAACCAAGCAATCTAAGGAGGGCAATTCTTAGCCTCAATCAAAGATATTAGCAAGTGGAATTTTATGAGATAGAATCTAAAACTCTTTAATTTTTCATGCTTGTAGAGTTTACTTAGCAGNAAAGAATTGGAGATTTTAGAGTGACACACTAAAATCCCCAATTTGGTCCTATCGTTTGGGTGCTGAAGTGTAGATGTTAGCTCTCAGGCGAGGGGAACGTGGGAGCTACAAAGTGAGAGCCGGTATCCTCTCAACCTAGCTGTAGATTCATTAAACAAGTTTAAGATTAGTCAATGTACTTTATGCCTGGACCAAAGGGTAAAGAATTTGTATGATCCTATTTGGCACAATATAATTTGACCTAATTCACTTTATCCATTCACTATAATTTCTTGACAAGGAGAAGGNCTATTTAAAATCTTAGTTCGTAGTTCTAATATTACTCCTTGTGGGATCGATATCTAGGACTCCATTAGAGCCCTANCTAATATTACTCCCTGTGGGATCGATATCTAGGACTCCATTAGAGCTCTATAACTATGTGATATGTATACTTGTGTTGATAAGTGTGACTCTACCATTATTGAATATTTTATATATACATCTTTATCGAATCTATAATTGTTGTGAAGTTTTTGGTGTCGTTGCTGAGGAATTAAATCTTTTAGCAGCAGTATTAAATACTTATATTTTTAAGCATATATAAAGTCACTGTCAAGTTTTTGGCTCCGTTGTCGTGGAGTAAACAAGAATCATAATTAGAGTAACGGACAAAAGTCAACAAGCAGATGTCCGACCAACTAATTTGAGTATGGTATCTCTATTGCTCAATATAGTATATCATTCTTGATACTCTACCCAATCACTCAAAAAAATCATGTCGAAATTTGTGTTATGATGGACAACAAAATTACTAAAATGAATAAATTTCAAATTTTGATGGGTATATATTAACCAATGAAGTTTTTCATCACTTAGATGTTAGATTAAAATACTATTGACACGCTCAATCATGGTTTATTTGACATAAAAGTATGAAGTAAATCAGATATAATGCTAATTTGAAGCTAAATAAAATCATGACAAAAGTAAAGAAGGATTATGACACTGATTTTTCTTATGAAAATGTTGATGTCATCATGAACAAACTATTATTCATGTAAGCGTCTCCAAAATTAATCTTTAAAAAATTACCATCATATTTGATCATGCTAATTGAGAAGAATCTAAGGGTAATTGTTGATCTTTATCTTGACACTTCAGAACATTTCAACAATGTTTATTTCTCTTTAGGTGTTTGCTTCAAAAATTTTAAAAAGATATTTTTTATAGTATTTAGTTGGTTGGAATATGTTTTTAATAATGTGTGAATATACATATATATATATATATATATATATATATATATATATATATATATATATATATTCGTATGTAANGAACCCAATTGCTCCTCCTTGGATGGAGACTCAAGGATAATGGCAAGGGGATGGTTTAAGAGCTAGAGTGCGTAGTCTGAGGCTAGCTTAGGAGTAGATGAGCTTTGGAATTGTCTGCAAAAAAATGATGGGTGTAACGTCCAGTACAGAAAAGGTTGCTTGGATTTGGGCTTTGGAAATGAAAGTTTGGCAAGAAATCAAGAGGAGGACAAAAGCTTTTGCATGGGAGTGAATGGCCGGCGCTTATATTTATGGTTTAATGTATTCAAAAATATAAACTACCATTACCTGTTCCATAAATAATTTTTTAAATTCGACAACAAGCCTTTATCCCACTAAATGGGGTCAGCTACATGAATCTTTTTTCTCCATAGTGTCCTATTGAGTGTCATATTTTCATTTAGTCTAATAAATTAAGATCATTTTTTAATATAACATGGCCAAGTCTTTTTAAGTTTACCTCTACATTTTTTAACATAAGTCAAATCTAAAACATTCACTCTCTTAACAGAATAATCTGGTGGTCGACGTTTAATGTGACAAACCATCTAAGACGACTCTCTCTAATTTTGTCTGTCACTGAAGCTACGACAACCTTTCACGAATACAATCGTTTCGCATTTTGTCTCTTAAGTGTTAAGCCAACTCATCCACTTAAACATTCTTATCTCAGCAATACTTGGTTTTATGTTTCTTTTTTAAAGGCTAACATTCTGCGCTATAAAGCATTGCAGCTCTCACCACCATCTTATAAAATTTTCCTTCTAAGTCTAAGCAACACTTTTCTATCACACAATAGGCCTGATGCATTCCTCCGCTTCAACCATCCAAATTGAATTCTACCAATAAAATCCACATATATATTATTGTCAAGTCCTAAGGCTTGGAATTAATTAAAATAGAAACAATCAACAGTGGGAACTAAATTTTTCTATATTCATCAACAATTTAACAAATGAATGGACCACAAATCAAACTAAATCAAAGCAATATATTTAAAATTACACCATTATTGGTTGACCGCATCTTCTATAAACATTATTTCTTCTGACACTCATCGTTAATCGCTTAATTAACCTGAAAGTTAGTTTAAAATAACAATAAGGTAAACAAGCGAGTGAACACTCATACTCATAAACCACAGTAATTTAAAAAAAGTGAGCAATATGCATGTCAGTTAAGCTTTTAATAGATCAATAAAAACATTTGATGTTACTAAAGAACTTTACTATAGCAATGATATATCAATATCGTACTATATTTGTACAACTGTTATAGGAGCACCTTCTAAAAAATATATCAATTAAGACACATCAATATCAATAACCTTTTTCATATACATGTACGGGTGTATTAGTGTTCCCCACTAGTACCATAAAGGGTGATTGAACCAAAGTCAATCATGCACATACAAACAGCCAACATAATCATATTATTGATGTACTCATCGCGTTCAATTCAACATATTATATAAAGATTACACTAAATGCATGAAACTAGCTACAAAATTTATAACAATATGACCGATAAAGAAAAAAANCATTAGTGTTCCCCACTAGTACCATAAAGGGGTGACTGAACCAAAGTCAATCATGCACATACAAACAGTCAACATAATCATATCATTCATGTACTCATCGCGTTCAATTCAACATACTATATAAAGATTACACTAAATGCATGAAACTAGCTACAAAATTTATAACAATATGACCGATAAACAAAAAAATATCTCAACCAGAATAAAGCACGTGCAAGTGTCACTAACTAAAAAATAGTTGAGAAGAAATAAATTATTATTATGGATTAAAAGTATGAGTACTCACCTCGATGACGATTAATTTGTTATTTGATTTGCTCTGATGTTGACTCTTCTAAAATTAGAAGCCTAAAAATAGGTATTCATATTACAAAAATCTGAAGTTATACACCTTGAGTTTAATTCAAAATAACTTACACGCACGCACGCACGCACGCGCGCACACACACACACACACACACANAAATACAGAGAACGCACCCTTAGGTCTCCACCATCACAGTACAACTCCCCAAAAACATAGCTAAAAAAAGGAAACTTAAAAAAGAAGAGGAATATAGCATAAAGAAAACCAAAAATAGTATACCCTCTAAAAACAAAAAACAGCCCCATTAATGAATGAATCTCAAGTATGGTATATTAAGGATGTCACCATTTAGGAGCATCTTGAGAAAAGGATCATGCATAGTCTTCAAAATCACTACATCTGACCTGGATGCAGCTCTACAAGTTGGCTTGTTGGTCTATTTGCTTCCCTTGGTGTGTAGCTCCATTTGATAACAATGTTCGTGGAAAGTTGGTTGATCTTAATCAGATATTCACTCAGGTTCCATGGTGAATCTCTGTTATTGATTAAAACATCTAACAAAATAGTTGAATCCATTTCCATCATTACAAATCTCCACTTCATTTTAACAGCCACATGTAAAGCCAACCAAACAACATATAAATCTGCAGATGAGCACAAACAATTATTCAAGGTGAGCTAAAAAAAAAAAGTACAAGTTTACCGGTGTGAGTTTTGTAGACACCCCAGCATTTGCATTTTCATTTTTCCAACTTCTATATATGTTTTCCTTAATTGAAGGGAAGGCTGGTTGTCTCCACCACACAGGTGAAACTTTACCAAAATTTTTGTAAGATATATCATTTCCCAGCATTTCATCCCAACTAGCAAAAAAATTTTGGCTTACATTTTTTATAAATAGTAATCTTATGAAGATAACAGAGAATATTAGAGACCGTCCTTTCTTGTTTGATACATATTTCCTCATGTTTAAAAGAATTTCTAGTTAACCAGATAAACCAAATGCAAATAAAAGGAATTAATTTAAACATATGTTGTTTGTAGTTAGGGTCTTGTCAGTGATCCGTGTAATCCCTGAGATCCACCCCAGCTAAAAGATGGAGTCGGGATAGTAGTCCCATCCCCTAAAGCTTTCTAGATGTTAATAGAATAGGCACACCTAAGGAAAACATGATTCACACTTTCCTTCTCAGTTTTACAAAGCAGACATTGGGAGGGGATTCTCAAACCCTTTAATTTAAGAATATCATCCATCGAAATCAAACCATGAAAGACTCTCCAATAGAAAAATGACATAGAAGAAGATAAACATTTGTTTCATATCACTTCCTCCCATTCCACCTTCTCCCCAGAATGTAACTTGGAGTAGATAGTTTTAGTGAATGAGCAATTAAGGTCCTCTTGAGTTAATAGTTTATCCTTCACAACCTTATTAAAAGGAAACTTGGAGATGGAGGTAGCTATATATTTCCTAATCCATATTAATAAGCATATCTTGAGGGATTCAACCAGCTTGGTGGAGATTTCAATTTTTTTATCTTTTAATGTCAAATAGTAAACTTATTATTTTTTATGGTATTTTGAGAGGCATATTATGGAGTTGTGCTTTCATAGTATTATGAACATCATGATAAAGTTCATAATTGATAATTATCATAAGAAACAACATTTTAAATTTAAAGCCTATATAAGAGTTGAGTTTTAACAACATCTTGGACTATAAATAAGGAGAAGAATATAGCCATATCAACTAACGAAGATAAAGAAGTTAACTTTAAGAGATGGGCCTGTATTTTTTTTAATCTAAGAATCAACACAACTGAATAGCATTATTATTTCTCAAATTTATATATTCTTATTAAGTAGTTGTTTTAGACATGTTTTAGTAGATGGAACTTTTTTTTGTTGAATAAAATAAATAAGCTCTTAAATAATGGCTCAAATAAACTTTCTATTCAATTAGACATTTTAAATTGCATGTCTTTGATGTAGATCTTAAAAATATTGTGGATTTACATGAGAAAATATTTACTTGTTAAAAGATTGGAGTTATATGCCTTTCATACAAGTATGCATTAGCTAGCTTTTAATTGATATGTCTGCTATTTTGATTTAAGCTCTAAATTTTGCACACAAAAAGCTTGTTTGGGCACAAATACTAAAAATATTAGCCCAATTAGAAAATTACTTTAGTTGCAATCTTGTAATTGTATTTGATGTTAAAAGTCTTTTTTTAATCTTTTCTTAACACTTTGTACAAAATTTTTGTGTAATGCATGTGATTCAATGAGTGCTTCTATTTAGTTTAATCATTACAACAATATTTCTTATTTTTTAATGAATACCTATTCAATATTGTTTTACTCATCATTATGATTATATGTTCCTTACTTTGAACTCCAATATGTCCAAACATATGCATTCTTGTTCTAATACATCGGTCTAACTTGATTAAATATACCTCATTCCAATGGTCAGAATGTCATTCAAACCTAATTTGAGTATGATTTATAAACTTAGCTTGAACTAAGTTCTAATCACGTCTGATCACTCCCCAAACACGTTCGAACAAAGTTCAATCAGAAGGTTCAGAATCACTCGAAACCACTATTCTTTCTTGACCAACTCAACAACTAGTTCTATTTTGAGTTGAAGTGAACTTTTGATATACTTCCTCATACCAAGTCAATCTTATTATAAATCATTCCCCAACATCCTAAATATTCTATGACACCAATTACAATTTCATGCATTTGGGTTGAAAGGCCAATATATAAAAACATATATATATCCTTTAATGGAACCAAAACCAAGAGGAAAAAACATGACTTAAATTCTAGTCCAATGTCACCAAAAGAGAAAAGAGTGTGGTGCTTTAAAACCTCTTGAATAGAAGAAGACCACACGTTTAACAAAAACAAACAAGGCTAAATCCACTAAGTTACAACAACATTTGGTGCGTGAAATCAGGGACGAATAGACTCGAGTTAAAAAGGTATAGAAAATGAATATTATATGCACAGAATAAGTTTATAAAAGAAGTTTATAGATTAGAATATATTATAACGTAACTTTACACCATTTGACTCAATAAAATTATATATTTATAAAGAGCATGTCAAATGAAGTTTTATTTATATAATTATTTAGGTTGAACAACAAGGTCCAAATGTTCAGAGATCTTAACTTTTCAAAATAAGTCTATGCATTAAAAAGAAAAAGATGATCAGAGCAATCTTAGAGAATTCAAAGAAAAGAAGAAAGTATAACTTATATATATATATATATATATATATATATNTGGGCGGCCCTCTTGGTAGGCATCCATAGTATAAAATCCTTCAGGTTGAGGGTTTGAGTCCGCTCTGGCATAGATGGTCTTAAGGAGGTGATACTTGAATTATTAGACATATTAGGGGTGGCTAGAGGCCAGTATAATAGCCTCTAGTCATTATATATACATATTATTTACCAATTTGATGATATTATAAATTTTAATTAATAGATTAAATCAAATCCTTAATGATTAGTAGAGTGTATTTTAATTTTTTTTTGTTATATTAATTGAGCATTAAATGCATTAATTAGCCATAAATTATATGATATATTGATATCCTCATTCTGAAATAACTCGTTTGCACAATATAAATTTTTAAATCAAGGAGATTTTATTTTATGGGACATTTACATACATACCACACAATTCTTATGTATTTACATATCTAACACCTAAACATTCTGATTTAAAAAATGAAATATATATTTTCATGCATATATTTATGACAATGATGTGTTATTAAGTGTGAATATGATACTGTGGGTGTTCGGTAGGCTAACAATAAAAGGAAGTCGGTTCATTAAAAAAGGAAGATAGGATGAGGTAAGTTTAAATGGATAAAACTAATGAAGTATTAGCTTAATTAAGAAATAAATCATAATTAAAAATGTTTAAGATGCTTCAACATATATATATATTTAGAAGTAGATCAAGGAACATTGTAACTTTTTTCATGCCAAAAATATATAATTGAAATTAATTTTAAGATTAATTATTATCTTATAGTTATGTGTTTACATGAATGCCTGTGCACTCGCACATAGATATATATGTGTGTGTGTGTGTGTGTGTGTGTTGTGGTAGATAGTGGTGGCGACGGTCGGATAGTGGTTGTCTGGCAGTGATGTTTGAGAACTTGTGATCCAACGGTGATTGAGCTCAATGGCGATATTCTAGAAATGGTGGAGCTCCACAATGACAATGTGAAGGTGATGTAGCTTAATTGCGACGGTCAAGCAGTGGTGGAGCTCAATGACGGCAATCCCGCGGTGGTGGAGCTCAACGATGAAGGTTTGATGGTGGTGGAGCTCAATAGCGGTGGCCTGGCAGCGATGGAGCTTCACAAAGGCAATCCGACAATTGAGGAGCTTGATGGCAGCGGTTTGACAGAAGTGGAAGTTGACGACAGTAGCCAGGCACTAGTTGTCTAGCGGTGGTGAAGCTGGACAATGACAATCCGACAAAGTTGGAGCTTGATNCAAAAAAAATTCCTTGCATGAATCGATAATCCTTATCATATCACTCTATTTCAATGTATTTGCTTATTTAACATATTTACACCACTTAAACTTTTCATATCACATGAAAAATACTACTATTTTAAATTTTTAAAGGTGAAATACACCCTTCCATGCATATATAAGGTGGTATGCAAGAAAACGTTGAAGTTTAGGTATTATATATATGTAAATACATTAAAATTGAGTTATGTGTAAGTAAATCTTTTATTTTAATGTCCATTTCGCATTTTTTTCCCATGAATTATAAATATAAGAACAACTATAATTTGAAGGGTAAATTTACTAAGAGATGTGCTGGAGCAGTCATTCTTTTTTCTAGTACAAGATATTAAATTAATTAATCCAATCAAACGAGAGTTTCATTTGATGGTATAAGTAATTCACAATTAATCATGCGATCGAAATGGGTAAATCATTTGTCGGCTCTTCCATTAACCATGTCACCACACTGTCGGTCATCTCCATGGCCATGATCACCTCTTCTTCCTTGAAGCACTTCCATCCTTCATCACACATTTCCATCTCCCTAACCGTTTCCTAGCCTTTGTGCTCCGCTAAGATTTTGTTGTTGATTTGTGGAAGATCCAAAGAGGCAAGGACAAAGTAATATTCTACTTCGAGGGGGG
>JXCR01129696.1:93410-118085 GCA_002079205.1 Phalaenopsis hybrid cultivar
GGGGGGGTGTGGGATGTCAAGAGACGGAATGCCAATCTCGTTTGTTTAAACTCTAAAATTCAGGGGGGACCCTGAACCCAAACTAGGTCTGCCTCTAGGAGCTTGGATTTCCTTTCAGTTTTCTCCTTCATGTCGAAGTTTCAGTTCCCCTTCATGAAAGGAATGGGGGCTTTTTATAGATTTTGTGAGTGACATTCTCTAGAGATATTGCATGAATCTGGAGCAATCCATTGGACAGTCTAGAGAAATCCCTTTGATCAATTGATGTTCTTTATGCATTTGAGTTCCTTAATGATGTCAGAATTACTCGATCTTGTGCTCATTAATTTCAACTCGATGAGACACTCGATTTGAATGTATTTTTGTTAGATTAAAGTTTAGTCATTAAATTCAACTCGATGAGACACTCAATTCAACTCCTTATAGTTTTATATGATCGACTTCAAATCCTCAACTTTTGGCTAAGTTGATTAAAATTAAGTCATGGAAGCTTAAGTTGAGCTCCCATAAAATTGGAAATTCCCTAAACTACCCTTTAACCCTAGAGACTTGGGTCTTCATTTGATCTCACTTCGGCACTTGACACTTTCCTTCACAAACTCCTTGGATAGCTCTCTCTTTAGTCCATAAAGAGCCCATTGGCTATGAGATCTTGAACTAGGATACAATACATCTTTTAATTAAAGAGGAAAATGAATGAAATTCATTAATTAAAAATTAAATTCAATCAAAAATGTAATCTCACTGTAAAAAATGTAACCTAAATGTAATCTCACCATAGCCAATCAAAAATGTAATCTCACCATAGCCAATCAAAAATGAAATTCATTAATTAAAAAATTAAATTCATTCTAAAATTCAGAGTTGAGGAAGCTTCAAATTAGCACTTGGAGGAGATGTGCTAACTCAGGATGAACTTTCCTAACCAACCCAATTGAAGCATAACCCCTTGGGCTAAAGTATAAATCCAATTAATCCTTAGCGCCCTCAATATTGGCCAATTGTGAAAGAAATTTTAGATCCAACTTGTTATATATGTATAGATGTGAGAACTAGGATTTCATGATTCTTTTGTATGCCTTAGGTTTTAGTTTTGGGCACTAGGGCCCCTAGCTCATGTTCTTAACCAACGGTCTCGATTAAATATTCACATGGGGATGATAAACTGATGTTGTTCATTTCTGTGCACTCAAAATAGACGAAAATGATTTAATCACATGTGAGACACAAAATTGTAGCGACACAACGGATCAAAATCAGCTCAACAACCCACGTGTAAAGGCCAACAAACCACGAAGTGCCACGCAAGCCTTCGGAGCCAGATGGGGATGAGTTAGTGCTATGGTGGACCATGCGTTTAAGTAGAAAATTTTGGTTTTTTTATTTAAATAATTCCTGAAAAAATTGAAACCCACTTTAAAACATGATAACTATTTAAAGGAAGATAAAAAAAATGTGAAATAAAATCCTACAAACTCAAGAAAATAAGGGGAATTAAATAAAGATAAAAGCAAAGCAATTCAACTCATGTTTAACTCTGAACTTAATTAAAATCATTAAACACTTCAAAAATCAATAAAAATTATATGAATAAAAATTAAAATAAATTTTAACACATTGGGCCACTTGAACATGAGGACTTCTGATTTTCTCAAGGTTAGAGACTATCACATAAAATGAAAATTATAATTTTGTATGAAATGGGATATTAATTGCAAAAATAAATATAAAAGTTAAAATATAAATTAGAAAATCACATAATCAATTGGAAAATTAGGAGGAAATTCAAAATAGTAAACCTATGAAATAAAAATTATAATTTCACTCTTTGAAACCAAGTTGTGGGTATGTTTATAAATTTAACATTTCACATTTTAATTTTTTGACTTCAAATTTAACTAAAAAAAAAGACTATCAAACCAAAACCGTTGCCTGAATGTTAATGTGAAAGACCTTTTTGGGTTATAGTGAAAGTTGTTTGCATTATATAAGTCTGTGCTTGGGAACTTGAAAACTTGTTGGGAAGGGGCGTTGAAGGACTATCTCGATTAAGGGTAAAGACCCTTGAAAATTACGATGAGAAGGAAAATGACCCATATCCCTTCAAGGGAACTCTTCTCGAACCATACATCATAGCTCATCACAGATTGCATCATTGGGAGCATCATTAGGGTGTGGTTGAGCCAAGGTCTTATGAGCATCGAAGGGTTACAAGTCAGTTTAGATGTATGGGATGGATGAGTACAACTTGCAATACGGAGATTGGCGCCTTGGATTGCTGGAGAAGGAATCCCATCATTATTCTTGAGTGAAAGATTCTCCATCAGTTATATCTTATAGCAAGAAGACCCTGTCTAACTGTGTGACATCGACTGCTGACCTTGATGAAAGAGTTGAATAATCTCATACTGAGACTCATTTATGAGCACTTGGACTTCCAAAGATGGGTTTGAAGTGCTTTAGCTAGCAAGATAACATCTTTCACAGAGGGAAGATGCATATACTTGACGTCCTTGGCTTCTTGATCGCGCCTGGAGTAGTGAGTGTTAGAAAAGGGATGCTTTATTGTTACAAGTATTACGTTTGTTGACAATTTTGTATGTTTTATAAGTTCTTTGATGACGGGACTATCCTTCTCATAGACCACGTTAAATAATTACATGCTAATAAAAGTGTAATATTAGAGTGATATTTTAACATCTTAGTGTTGCATCAATATCCAACACAAACATGGATAAAGTAAAACAGACAAAGAAGACAACAAAAGTCTTCACGTGAAATCTAAAAAAGAAAAAAATCAAGAGGACTGGACTAGGAACAACTCCACTATGTTTTTGTAAGTTATTTTTGCTAGAAAGCAATATTATATAACTGAGGTGTGTCTTCTAATGGAAAAGATTAAGTGTTGGTGACCCAACTGTCGTAAAGAAAAACTGACGGTAATGGTCACGTGTCAAGAAATTTGATGTCAATGTTTTCAGTAGAGGTGACTCGATGACGGTGATGGAGCCAGCGAGTTGACGGTGACATCTTGTCTTTGTGGTTTGACTATGGTGTAGCTCTATGGTAGTAGTTCAATAGTGGTAGTGTTGTGGACTTATCTTCCCCTTTTTCATTGAGCTCCGTCGTGAACTTACCTACCCCTTTACAATTCGATGCATTTAGTATTAGAGCTAAAGTGCTTAGCCTATTCAAAATTTCACTGATGTTAACATCAAGCAAATTTATGCCCTAATCTTCACCGTCATCCCTTTCCACCAAAAAACAACCTCATCAACCAAATCCTCAGAACCAGTTGCTCTTTAGTGATGCTGGCTACTGTCCTACTCGTACTGCAATGCTTGCCTAAAGTTTCTAGTGATTAGAACCACATTGAAATTTGTCTTGAATCAAAGTCAAACCAATCCAAATCAATATTAAAGGACTTAAGACTTCCATTTTTTAGGGGAATGTGAGCTCAACGGGCAATATGCCCAAAGTTAAATGCGGACCTCGTGATAAAAAATTACACCCTCAATCATTATGTCACGGATAAATGTGTGGACTTCAACTTCAATGAGCAACTCTTGAATAAAAGATGTTATCAGTCATTGGAGATAATGTTACAAAGTCACTTCTTATGATAGAAACTCATTATCTTAAATTATCATTACAAACTATACATAAATTAACGCGTGGCAGGGAGAGACATCCGCCAATCGCCACGCCTCTTGTGATGAATATTTATCTTGATCCAACGTATTTTTTTGCACCCAAGTCCTCCAATAAAATAAGCTTGCATCGAGTCAAATGTGTCTGAATTATATGGAATTTTAAAAGTGCATAAAAGTATTGTAGAAGCCAAACATGCAAGCAAGCACCAGAAAATCAATCAAGATATAGGAACAAATCATGATGAGGAAGTGAAAATTTTACCCAAAATTTAGGTGACAAAACTTCTATAATATACATAGAGNGCAGCCAAGTCCTCCAATAAAATAAGCTTGCATCGAGCCAAATGTGTTTGAATTATATGGAATTTGAAAAGTGTATAAAAGTATTATAGAAGTCAAACATGCAAACAAGCACAAGAAAATCAATCAAGATATAGTAACAAATCATGATGAGGAAGTGAAAATTTTACCCAAAATTTAGGTGACAAAACTTCTATAATATACATAGAGTACAACAAAATTTTACATAGAACTCTCCCACTGATCAGGACAAAAACACCACCAGTTCATTTCTATATTCAGATCAAAGAAATGAGTTTTTTTTTTTGCTCNGAATTTAAAGATGCAAAATTTAAATCATATAATTACATAAAACTCTCCAACTGATCAGGACAAAAACACCACCAGTTCATTTCTATATTCAGATCAAAGAAATGAGTTTTTTTTTTTGCTCCACATCCCTGACATGAATCTGAAGAAAAAACAGTTCTGAAAATCACAAAATAATGGGGACATGTATTTCTGCCCCCAGTTAAAAAAAATTCACCAGCAGACCTGCCAAAAAAAGAGCATAACTGATAACCGCACTAATCCTAGAATGCATCTTCTCAAAGACCTCCCATTCCTGTTTCAGAATGGGGCGTCCAAACAGAACATCTATCTATCAACAAAAATAGAGCGAGCTTCCTCTACCATCCATCACCCATGAAAAAGCCATTCATGAAAATAAATTCTCCATACGCGAATACTATTACTTGCTGATAAATCCATTCTACTGCGTGAGTTTGTCGAGATAACCATCCATGATGTCTGAAATTGTTTCCAGGAAANCACAAAATAATGGGGACATGTATTTCTGCCCCCAATTAAAAAAAATTCACCAGCAGAGCTGCTAAAAAAGGAGCATAACTGATAACCGCACTAACCCTAGAATGCATCTTCTCGAAGACCTCGCATTCCTGTTTCTGAATGGGGCGTCCAAGCAGAACATCTATCTATCAACAAAAATAGAGCGGGCTTCCTCTACCAACCATCACCCATGAAAAAGCCATTCATGAAAATAAATTCTCCATACGCGAATACTATTACTTACTGATAAATCCATTCTACTGCGTGAGTTTGTCGAGATAACCATCCATGATGTCTGAAATTGTTTCCAGGAAANAATTTAAATTGGTAAAGCCAAGAAAATGTTTAAGAAATTGTGATGATCTTTTCACTTCGATCTTAATTTACTTTCAATCTGGCTAATTGATTTGTTAAAATATGTTGACTTTTACAATTAAAGTGAAGATTACATCCAAGATTCAGGAATTTGTTAAGTTATGTTGAGTTTTACAACTAAAGTGAAGATTACATCCAAGATTCAAGGCGGTCAAAGCCCTTGGAAGAAGTTTTACAACTAAAGTGAAGATTACATCCAAGATTCAGGGAGGTCAAAGCCCTTGAAAGTTTGGTGCAAATAAATAGGGAAATAAAAATTATCGAGCGTAGAATTGGAGATTTTAGAGTGGAAAGAGTGCAAATAAATAGGGAAATATATTATCGAGCGTAGAATTGGAGATTTTTGAGTGACAGACTAAAATCCCTAATTCGGTCCTATCGTTTAGGTGTTGAAGTGTAGATATTAGCCATTAGGTGAGGGGAACGTGGGAGCTCCAAAGTGAGAGCCGGTATCCTCCTAGCCTAGCCGCAGATTCATTAAACAAGCGTAGGATTAGTCAATGTTCTTTATGCCATGACCAAAGGGTAATAAATAGGTATGCTCATATTTGGCACAAAATAAAATGAACTAATTCATTTTATCCATTCACTATAATTTCTTGACAAGGATAAGGATGCTTTCTTATTCTTAGTATCATTAGTTACAGACTAAAATCCCTAATTCGGTCCTATCGTTTAGGTGCTGAAGTGTATATATTAGCCATTAGGTGAGGGGAACGTGGGAGCTCCAAAGTGAGAGCCGATATCCTCCTAGCCTAGCCACAGATTCAGTAAACANAATGAAAATGTTTATGAAATTATGATGATCTTTTCATTTAGATCTTAATTTACTTTCAATCTAGCCAATTGATTTGTTAAAATAGGTTGAGTTTTACAATTAAAGTGATGGTTACATCCAAGATTCATGGAGGTCAAAGCCCTTGGAAGTTGGGTGCAAATAAATAGATAAATATTATTATCGGGCGAAGAATTGGAGATTTTAGAGTGACAGACTAAAATCTCCAATTCGGTCATATTGTTTTGGTGATGATGTGTAGATGTTAGCTCTCAGGTGAGGGGAACGTAGAAGCTCTGAAGTGAGAGTCGGTATCATCCCAGCCTAGCCGCAGAATCAATAGCCAAACATTAGATTAGTCAATGTTCTTTATGTCTGGACCAAAGGGTAAAAAATATGTATGCTCTTATTTGACACAATATAAANATGACCAAAGGGTAATAAATATGTATGCTCATATTTGGCACAAAATAAAATGAACTAATTCATTTTATCCATTCACTATATTTTCTTGACAAGGAGAACGATGTTTTCTTATATATTGAATATCACAATTAAACCTTTCTTAGTATCATTAGTTATTTATTAGTTATTAAAATTATATATTTATTTCAATTGCCTATTAGTGACAGATAANTTAGTTATTTATTAGTTATTAAAATTATCTATTTATTTCAATTGCCTATTAGTGANTTTCTTTTATGTTGAATATCACATTAAAAACTTCATTAGTATAATTAGTTATTTAATAGTTATTAAAATTACANGAATATCACATTTAAACCCTCATTTGTATCATTCGTTATTTAATAGTTATTAAAATTATATATTTATTGCAATTGCCTATTAGTGATAGATAAACAAATTGAACTTAATTGTTGTGATTAAAGTATTTCTTTTTCTAAAATCTTAGTTCGTAATTCTAAACCACTCCCTGTGGGATCGATATCNAATATTACTTGAGCGATACGTATACTTGCATTGATAAGTGTGAATTTATAATTATTGAATATTTATTACGTCCATATTTATCTTATATTTGTAAGCATATATAAAGTCGTCAATCACTAGGAACCCTCAAACCTCCTCTTTTTGAGATATTTACAAAGGAAGAGGACATTGAAGATGANCTTAAGCATATATAAAGTCGCAGTCAAGTTTTTGGCGCCGTCGCCGGGGAGTAAATAAAAATTACAATTAGAGTAACAGACAAATTAGGATTATTAGAAAATTTTTACTTAAATTGCAACTTATTTTTATATTTAGTTATATATAACTGTGGACTGATTTCAAATTGTATGCGTAAATTTGGACCTGAAAATCTTATACCCTACGATTTGGATTTAGAACGTACTGTTAGAAAGATTAGAAGATTGAGAAGAGAACCTAGAAATTCTGATACAATGGAAAACAACNTAACTACTCCCTGTGGAATCGATATCTAGAACTCCATTAGAGCCCTATATTACTTGAGCGATACGTATACCTGTGTTGATAAGTGTGAGTTTACAATTATTGAATATTTATTACGTCCATATTTATCTTATATTTTAAGCATATATAAAGTTGCGGTCACTTAGCCATTTATCCCCAAATCTACCCAACTTACCGAAATACCCCCAAACCTGAAATTTGACCAAATTCCCAAAATTACCCAAACTACCCAAGCTTGTCCAAGAATCATCTAAAACCATTTGAAACTACCCAAATTGCCCAAAACTTCTCAAAATTACCAAAATTACCAAAAAAACCCCATTCAAAATTGTCAAAACTACAAAAATTCCCTTGGTGGCCCAAACTTTCTCAGAACCCTTAAATTCATATCAAATGTCCCTAAAATTAATTTGGACCCTTTAAATAAAATCAATTTGATCAATCTTACCAACTTTGATCACAAGCCCCAAATTGCCTTTAAAGGCTCAATTACCCCAATTCACCCAAAATGTCAACCAATTTGATCACAAGCTTCTTCAATTTCAATTGTAAACTCAAATTCATCATCATAAAAATCAATTCAAACCAAATCCAATTCCAATTTGGTGTAAAACCAAAATCCCACTCAATTGAACCCCCAAATATTTCTAATTACCCCAATTATGCATCGTAAACTCTTTGAGACATCTCCAAACACCAAATTGAACCCTCAATTGTCCTTGGTCATGCTTCAATTTCACTCAATCTCAACCCAAATCCAAAATTCCCAAATTTTACCGAATTTAGCCTTGTGCACAAATTTCACCCAATTGAATGCCCTAACCCCAAAATTGGCACCCAATTAAGGTTGAGAACTCTTCATTACATTCCTCTAGACTATTTTGAACTCTCAATCTGGACTTAACCCAACACTAGCCCAACCTAAACCTAAGCCTAACCCAAAATACCTAAATTTATCAAGTGCCCAAAATTCCTCAAATTGAATCTCGAAATCAATTGAAAACCACTCCAAAACTTTTCTAAACTATGTATGACAATCATCTGCACCAAGTTGATCAATCAATTGGGCTCAATGTCATGGCTAACCTAAGCCAAACCTAACTTCAAGACATATCAACCCAAATTGAACCCACCACCAATATGGACTAAGACATGCCAAAGTGACCAAATTATTTACACTACAACCATCAAATGGATTCTAGTGACCCTATGGAAGACATGGACCAATGGTCCCTCTCAGACAAAGGTATTGAACCTCAACCCTAATCCGAGCCTATTTTGATTCTCCATATGTATTTACTATATTTCAAACCGTATAAGCCATATAGATATGCTTGTCTTGAGTAGATGAAGGTTTATAAATAAACCCCATGAGATTTGGTTGAGTATAGCTCGAGATCTTAAGGTTTTAGCTTTAATGGCCACGGATTAGGTGATACACCTAAAATATATAGTGTTTTTAGACACATTTTTATACTTATTTTTGAGATATTACGCTTTAATGNTAGTTACTGAGGAATTAAATCTTTTAGGAGCAGTATTAATTACTTATATTTTTAAGCGTATATAAAGTTGCGGTCACATAACTCTTTATCTCTAGTTTTCTCTCATTTTTCTCTCTCCCTCACTCTTTCCCTATCAATATCTTTTGCCCCTGCACATTCTCTCTCTTTCTCCCTCGGTCAATCTCTCTCTCACTATTCTCCTACTTGATCTTTCATTCTCTTATCTCCTATCTTTCTATCGCTCTTCTTTCTCCTCTCTTTATCTCTTTATCCATCTCCCTCTCTCTATCCCTTTTTATACTGCTCTTCTCTCTTCCTTCCTACATCGTTGTCCCTTCCTTCCTCTCTCTCCCTCCCCTCCTCTCTCCTTTCATCATTTCCCCTCCACCCTAACTCAAACTTTTTCTCTCTCACTCTATTTTCCTCCTTCTCTTTTCCTCTCTCTCACTCTCTCACTTTCATTCGCTCTTAAAGTCTCTGACTTTGATCTCTTACTCTCTCCCTCCTTTGCACCACTCTCTCTATCTCTTTTTTTCACTTTATCTTTTCACTTTATCAATTAGATAGGCTCATTTTATCATTTTTTCACTATCCCTCTATTTTTCTCTCTCTTCCACATACTCTCTCTCATTGTTTCATTTCACTATTTCTCAACCTTTCTCTCTCTGTCCCTCTCACTCTCCCTCATTCTCTCTTTTTCCCTTCAACTATTTCTCCCTTTGCTCTCTGTACAAAGAGCGGGAGAGAGCTAAAGTGAGATAATGAGAAAATGAGAGTGACAGATGCTCACATGCTCTCTCTACTCTCTCTTTCTCCTTCTCTCTTATAACTCTATCTACCTCCCTCCCTTTATCCCTATCTTCTCTTCTCTTTTTTCTCTCTCTCATTATCTATTTCTCTCTTTCACTGTCTTACGGACTCTCCCTTTGATATCTCCCTTTCTCATACTCTCAGAGAGGGAGAGATAGGGGGAGTGAGTGAGAGAGAGTGAGAGAGATGGAGAGCTAGAGAGAGGACAAAGAAAGATAATGCAAGAGAGATGAGAGAAAGTAAGTGATTAGAATTGACAGAGAGAACATATGCGAGAGTTAAAGTAGGAAAGAGTTGAAGTGGCTGGAAAAAATGAGGAAAGAGAATATAAGCTTCTCTCTCTTTCAATCTCCCTTTCTCTCTCATTCTTTCTCACTATATCTCACTATCTCTCCTCTCTCTCCTCTCTCTCCTCTTTGTCCCACTCTAACTCTCTCACACTCTCCCTCTCTTGTAATCTCTCATTCTCTCTTCTTTTTTCTATCTCCTATCACCTCCTCTCTTCTCTCACGTTCCCTTCTTTATCACTCTAATGATGAAGTAGGAGAGAAAGTGTGAAAAAAAATTAGGAGAGGAGAGGAAGGGAGAGAGATAGTGATGAAGAGAAAGAAAGAGAAGTGATATGAGAAGAGAGAGAAGATGTTCTCTCACTCTCTATCTCATTTCATCCCTCTATCTCTCTCTCACATTCTTTAGCTTCCTCTCCAAAAGTAAGAGTTATAGTGAGTGATAGAGGTAGATCAAGAGGGGGTTAGAGAGAGTGGGTGAGAAGGAGGGAGTGAGGGAGAGAGATAGATGACTGATGAGAGAGGGAAGAACAATAGAGAAAGTGTGTGTGAAGAGAGTGATAGAGGGTGGGAAAGCAAGGGAGGGAGGCTTTTTATCTCTCTTGCTTTACCTCTCTCTCACCTTCTTCTCCCACCCCTTTTATCCCTCTATTTCTTTCTCTCCCTTGCTTCTCTCACTCCCTTATGCTCCCTTTCTTTGTCTCTCTCTCTAGCTCTCTCTTTCTTCTCTTACGCTCTCCTTTCCTCTCTCTTACAACTTATGTCTCTGTCACACACTCTCTTTACCTATACTTTTCTTTCATTCTCTATCCCTACTTCTCTCTCTCTCTCCCTCTTTCATTCCCTCTCTTATCTTCTCTTTCTTTCTCTCTCTCTCCTTGTCCCTCTCTACCTCTCACTGACTATCTCTTTATCGATCTTTCCCTCTATCTTACTTTCTCCCTCCCTCCCTCCCTCCCTCCCTCCCACCATCTGCCTTCGTCTTGTATTATCTAACTCTTTCTATCTCTCAAATTTTCTTATCTCTTATGTTCTCTCTTGCTTCCTTCGTCTTTCACTTTTATCTCTCTCTGTCTCACTGAGTCTCGTTCTCTATCTCTCACTCTTTTAATCTATCCCTCTCTGTCACAATCTTTCTCTCTCTTCTTGCTCTTTGTTCTTTATCTCTCCTCTATCTTTCAAGGGATATCTCTCTCTCACCCTCTCCTCTCTTTCACTAACTCTCTATCTTTGTCACTCCCTCACATCTCACCTTCTAATTCTCACAGTTTACCTCTCTCTACCTTTCTCATTTTTTTAGCTAACTCCCTCTATTAGTCTCCATCGTTATCGCTCTCCCTCTCTCTCTTTCTCCCCTTTTCACAATCTCTCTTTCTTTATCTCTCTTTCTCTATTGATATCCCTCTTTCCCTCTTACTCCTAACCTCTCTTTGTGATCCCATAAAACATTTTTGTGTAAAATTATAAAGCTCACTCTGCTTTACAACGGTGCCATAATCTTGATGTGGTATTTTATGAATAAGAATCTTAAGCACTTAATGTTGGGATTCTACAAGTATACATATCGTTATCAAGTAATATAAGAATTTCTATTTAAGCCCCAAATATCGATCCCACGAGGAAGGTTTAAATTTGAAATGATAAATTAACTAGGAAATTTACAGAAATAAAACAAAATTACTATCACTAATTATGAATGTTAGAGATACTATCAGAATTAAATTATTAACTACTAGCAAAATTTAAATGCAATGTTTAAAATAGTATATGCTAAATTATGTTTATGTGATGAAGTTTTCTAATATGAAAAAACATCTTTCCCACTACAATGAGTTTTTAGGTGAAATGAGATGAGATAAATGGTTTAAATTTGTATTGAGCCAAATAGGAGGAATTTTAATTCTCTACCCTGATTCAGTGTTATAAAAAAACATTGGCTAATCTCATGTTTAGTCCTTAAATCCTTGGCTAGGCTAGGAGAATACTGGCCTTAACTCCAGAGCTCCCACTTCCCTTTCTTCGAAGGCTAACTCTTGCCTTAGTTCTTAATCACTAAGAGGGAATTGGGGATTTTAGTCTGTCACCCTAAAAATCTCCAATTCTACACCCAACAATATATATTTCTCTATTTATTTGCACTTAATTCCATGAATGAAATACTCCATGGAATTAAATGTAATTCTCACTCTATTGTAGAACTCATACACAATTTCCCAGATCATATGTTTCATAATATATTTTAACTATTAACTGGCTAAATCAAAAAGTAAATTAAGAACTGAGTTGAAAAACCATCAAAATTTATTTTATAATTAACATTGGTACATTTAAATTATCTCTTCATTTCACCAAATCTTAGAGTAGGGATAAAAATAAAGGAAACTACTCAGACTTCATGAAAAAGATAGAACAAAATACAAATTTTATATATAAAGAAAGTTCAAACAACAATAATAAAGAAAAAACACTTATCTGAAACTCTTTCTCAAAGAAAATCCCTTGTAGCCTCTCTTAGGAAATGTAGGAAGAAGAAATCTCTCACTTCTCTTCCTCTCCAACTTTCTTAGAGAAGAATTCACACTTAAACTCACCACAAAAACTCAAAAATATAAAGAAAAAAATGACCAATGGACTTTAAGTGGCTATAGGGAATAATGAATAGCGTGGAAGAGAGTGGAAAGCGATTGAAGGGTGCAAAGGGGCGCAAAGGAGGATCTTTTCAGGTTAATTTAGGCTCTAAATATAGCCTAATGTCGGTTTTCCAATAGTTGCATCCAAAAACTTATTAAAAAGCATCCAAATTCATCGAATCTTCTAGAAATGGGGCCTGCACTGACATTGGCGTCTTTGGCACCCATTCTGGCGCTGTTCGCACCACTAGCCATTTAATTAATCCGTGCTCTCTATCAAATGCCACCGTCGGTGCTAAACATTTCTTCAAAAGCCCCATTTTGACTACAAATTCTATCCTTTTTGCTTCTTTTTTGCTTCAAGTCCTAAAAATAAAAAACCTACTATAAAACAAGAAAAATACCTTCCTTTATAAAATAATATCATCAAAAATGAGTATAAATATAAGTCTAAATATGCATGTATTTTTAGTGTATCACTTCACTTCTTTGTTTTCTCTACATCTAACTCTTTATTTTTCTATCTCACTCTATGAATGAGGGAGAGATTGAGAGAGACGATGAGATAAAGATAAAGAGAGAGAAAGATAGAGAGGCAGAGGATAAGATATAAATATATACTAAGGGTGAGAGAGTGAAAGAATGAGAGAGAGAGACCCTCTCTATAAAAATCTTCCTTCCCCTTCTTTTTCATTCTCACTATCTCTCTCTCTCTCTTACTCTCTCCCATTCACACCTCTCTTCTCTCACTCTCTCTAGCTCTTACTCACTATCTTTCTTTATCTCTCCCACTCTCTATCTCTAACGAGGTCACACAATAGATCTTTCTAACCCAATCTATCCCTTCTCTCTTCTACTCTCTCTTATTCTCTATTGCTCTCGATCTCTCTTGCTCACCTTGCTTGCACTCTCTACCTCTTTCTTTTACTCTGTCACCCTTCCTCTCACTCTCTAATTCTCCTACTCCCTCTTTTGCTCTCTCACTCTTCATAAAGATAGATTGCTCTCTTTCTTAGCATGCTCTCTCTCTCTCTCTGTAAAGCTCTTCGTTTATCTTCTTCTCTGCCACACTCTAGCTTCATTTCTTTTATAATGCTCCTCTTTCTTCTCTTCTCTTCCATTTCTCTCTCTCCCTTCCTCTCTTCTCACTGTCATTATCACGCTCTCACTAACCTCTCTCCTCTCGATCTCTGTCTCTTTTCTCATCCCTCTCTTTTTGTCCCTTGCAATGTTTTTCATTCTCTCTCTCACTCTATCACCTCACACTTCTCTCTCTAGTTCTTTCCCATTTACTCTCTCACCCTAACTCACCCTCCCTCTCTTCATCATTCTCTCTCCTTCTCCTACTTCATCTCATTGTCTTTATTGCTTTCTCTCCTTGCATCCTCATTAACCCTTTCTCATTCACTTCTTATATATGCTTTCTCACAATCTTACTTTCTCTCATCCTCTCAAGCTCTCCAACTCTCACCCTCCCTCTCTCTACCTATCCAACTCTCCCATTCTCTCATTCTCTCTCTCAAAATTCTCTCTTACCCTCCCTCTATATCTCTTATTCTCTCCATTGCTCCCTTTTTATCTCTCCTTCCCTCACTTTTTTCTATGTCTCATTCACTTTTCTTCTCTCTCACACTCTCATTCTATGACATTCCCCTCTTCTCTCACTCTCTCACTCTTGCTCTCTCCCTCCCTCTCTTATTTTACCTCTCTATCTCCCTCTTTCTTTCTCTATCTCATTATATCCATAACATTAACTCTTCCTCTCTTTCTCCCTCTTTTACTCCTATCTCTTGATCAGTCTTTCTCCCAATCTTGATATCTTTCTCTCCTTCTATATCCTATTGGTCTTTTATCTTCTTTTGCTTCTGCCTACCTATACCTCTCTCACCTCTTTCCCACTCTCTCTACCTATGAGAGAGGGACCCTCCATCCCTCCCAATATTTTTGTCCCTCCATCTCTCTCCACTTAATATATATATTTTCTTATTATCATTCTCTCTTTCACTCTCTCCCTCTTTCTCACTCTTGATATCTCTCTACACCCTCGTCCTCTCCCTCTCTCCTTTTTTTCACTTTGTTTACCTTGTTATCTCTCAATTACTATTTCTATTCTCATTGATTATCTCACAATAGAGAGATAAACTATTCTATAGAATGAGCGAGAAACATGGGGGACAACTTGACTATCTTCCCATCTCTCCCTCTTTTGTTCCCACTCCATCTCTCTCACTCTCTCATTATCACTCTCTCTCAACCTATATCTCTCTCTCTTCCCCCATCTTTTCCTTTGTATATCTTCCTTCATTTCTCTCTTGCACTCTACATTTCTCTATCTCTCTATCCTTCTTCTCTCTTTTTTCTCTCTCTTGTGAAAGTTAAAGAGAAAGGGAGAAAAAAAGAGAGGGAGGGAGAGAAAGAAGGAGAGAGCATCTAAAAAGAGAAATAGAGAGAGGATAAAAGTTGATAAATAAATAGAGAGAGAAGACATAGCTAGAGAGTTATAAAGAGTGTGGTAGAGAACAAAGATAGAAAATAAGAGATGAAGGTAGAGCAAAAGAGACATAGAAAGACATATAATCGATGGAGGAGGGAGGGAGGGACGGAGGGAGGGAGATACGGGAAAGAAGGAGAAAGATAGATTTGGATTGAGGTAGAGAGTGTGTGTAAGAGAGAGAGAGAGAGAAAGAGAGAAGGTAGAGGGAGAGAGGGGGAGGTAGAATGAGATAAAGAAAATATATTCTCTTATTGTTATCTCACTGCTATGTTTCTTCACTCCATATATCTTACTCTAGCTCTCCTTCTTATCTCTTTCAATTCCTTCATTCTCTCACCATCTACCTCAATCTCTATCCTTTTGCTCTTGCTCACAAACTTTCTCTATCAAACATCCTACCTCTTTGTCCCCTCCCCTTTCTCTCTTTCTTTTTCAATCTCAATATCTATCAACTCTGTAGCTCTCCCTCTTTCTATTTTCCATTATTTCCTCTACCCACCCTCCCAGCTCTTCCTTTTTTACACTTTATCTAACTCATTGTTGCTTTATATCCATACCTACTTCTCCCTCCTCATCCCCCTTCCCTTCTCTTCCCCCTATTACTTCATCATTTGACTTCTCTTTCCTCATATTCCCTCATCCATCTTTCCTTACCTCACTATCAATATAGGTCGTTCTTCTCCCTCTTACTCCCCCTTTTCTCACATCTTTTTCCTCTTCCTTCTTTCTCTCTCAACAAAGCCTATCTTGCTCTCTTAATTTTCTCTCTCTTACTCTCCCATCTCCTTCATCCCGCCTCTCCCTTGTCCTCTTTCCTTTCTTCTGTGTCCATCTCTCTCACTTCCTCTCCCCCTCTCTCCCTCTCTCTAATGCTACTTTCCTCTCTCCAACCCTACTTCCCTCCCACTCTCTCTTGAGAGTGCGAGATATTTTCTCTCTCCTTCGTCATTTTCTCCCTTATCATTCTCTCTTGTATTGTCAACCTCTTCTTTTTTTTCCTCTTTCTCTCTCTCTCCCTCACTCTTTTTCCCTTTCTGTCTCTCTCTCCTCTCTCCTTCACCCTCATTCACCCTCCTTATCTTTCATTCTAGCTCTTATACTCTCTCCCTTTCACACCCTCCATCCACACATTCCTTTTCTCTCCCTTTGTTTGTCTCTTCTCTTTCATTTTTATCTCTCAACCTCTCTATCTCTCTCTCTCCCTCCCATGCCTCTCTCTATCTCTTTATCTCTCACACTCTCTTTTTCTCTCACTCTATCTCCTTATTTCACTCATCAATTCTCTAGATCTCTTATTATGCGTTCTTTACGTCCCTCCTCTCTATTTCTTCTATTCTCTCTCTATCTCCCTCCTCTTTCCTTCTTTTATTCTCTCAACCTCCCTTCTCTCTATTTCTTTTATTTTGTTTCTTCCTCCTACCCTCTCGCACGTTTGCTCCTCATTATTCTCCCCTTGCCACTTCTTTCCTTTCTCATGCTCTCACTACCACCTTTCCACTCTCTCTCTTCTGAATCAGTCATCTTTCTCACTCTCTAACTTTTACCAGCGCCCTTATTTCTATATCTCTCTCCCTCCTCTCTCCCTCAATCTCTCTCACTCTTTGCCTCTCATCATCCCTCGCTCTCTCTTGGGAGGGAGAGAAATAATATAAGGAGAGAAATCGAGATAGAGGAGATAGGGAGGTAAAGAGAGGGAGGAATAATAAAAGAGAGTGTGGGAGCAAAAGAGAGAAAGAGAGGGAAGGAGAGTGAGGGACAGGAAGAAATGAGATATCAAGAGCAAGAGAAACAAATGATGGGAGAGTGAGACATAAAGAGTTAAAGAGGGGGAGAGAGAAAGAGAGAATGAGTGATGAGGAGAGAGAGTGTAAAGAGAGGGAGAGAGATATTGAGAGATAAAGAGACCAAGAAGTTCATAAAAGAGAGAGTTGGAGATTATAAGAGAGAGCATGAGAGAGAAAGAGTGTGAGAGACAGAGAAGTGAGAGTGGGGAAAATGCTCTCTTTTCCATCTCTATCCCTTTAGTTCTCTCTATCTCACCACTTAGAAGAGTGGGAGTGAGTGAGTAATTGAGCAAGAGAAAGAAAGTGAAAGAGAGAGAGGGGGAGGTGAAGAAAAGGAAAGTGAGTGAGCGTGGGAAGAAGAGAGAGAGGGATAGAGTGAGACAAGAGAATAAATAGAGGAGAGTGATAGGGAGAGGTTGATGTAAAGAGAGAGGTGGTGTAAAGGAAGTGATGAAAGAGGAGTAAGAGAAAGAAGAGTCTTAACATATATCTCTATCACTCTTACCCTCTTTCTCTCTTGGTTTGTCTCTATCACTCTCACTCTCCATCAAGGATTTTTTTGTCTCTCACTGGACTTTCTCTCTAATGCATCCTTACACATTTTCTCTATCTTAATTTTCATTTTCTAGTACTTCCCTTTTCCATGACTTAATCCCACCCACTTATAAGCTCCCTCTCTCTCCCAGCTCTCGACCTCTCTATCTAGAGTGAAAGAAAGAGTGGGAGGGATAAAGGTAGAAGAGACTAAGAGAGAGATGGAGAGCAAGAGTGAATTGAGATAGATAGATAGGGAGACCTAGAGCAAGAGAAAGAGAGGGAGAGAAAAATGGTTATAAAGGGAAGGAGGGAAAGAGGGAGGGAGAGTGAGAGAGAGCAAGAAAGAGAGAGCTTGAGAGAGAGTTAGAGTGGGAGAGATTGAGAGGGGAGAGGAAAGGGAGAGAGAAAAAGAGCTTCAAAGAGGTAGTGAGCTAAAGAGGGAAGAATCTCTTTTGCACTCTCACTCCTCTCACCCTTCACTCTCTTTCAACCTCCCTCACCTATATAATTATACTCTCCTTCCCTCCCTCATTTACTCTCTTCTCTCCTCCTCTCTCTCAATAACTCACTCTCTTCTCACCCCTTCTCTCTCAAACTCTTTAACTCTCTTCTCACCTATATCTCTATTTAACTCTATCACTCTCTAGAGATGGAGGGTGAGAGAGTGGAGATAGAGGTTTTAATAATAACACAGAGAGAGAGAGAAAGTGTGTGTGAGAAAGAGAGAGGACAAAGTGACATATAATGAGGGAGGGAAGGGGGGCAAAGAAGTAAGGGAGAGAGAGACAACAAGATAGGAAAGAAGTGACCTAGAGAAAAGAAAGTTTGTGTGTGTGAGAGAGAAATAGAGAGAGCGAGAGAGAGCAAGTAAGTAAGCAATAGTGAATGGGAGAGAGAAATAGATATAGAGTAAGAGCAAGTGAGAGCTAAGATAGCAAGAGATGAGGAAAGAGTGATTACTTTGTTCTCTCCATCTATCTACCTTCCACTCATTCTATCTCCTTCACTCTATCATTCTCATTCTAGATCTCATACTTTCTCTTTCATACCCTCTCTCGCTTAGTAATTGAGGAAGACATAAGTGAGAGGGAAAATGAGAGATAAACATAAATGTAAATAAAGAGACAGGACAAAATGATTGAGACATCTCTTTCTCAGTATCCACCTCTCTTACTTTCTTTCCTTCTCCCTCTCTCTTTCTCTCTCTACTCTCCCTCCATATCACTTAAATTTTCTGACTCTCTTACTCTTTTTTTTCTCTCTCGATCTCTCTCTCAAACTATCTCTCACCCTTCATTTCTTTTTAGATCTCCATTTCTCTTCTTCACTCATTCTCATCTTTCTAGGTCTCCATCTCTCTTTCTTTCTCTCTCCCTCTAGCTCTCAACATCTTTGTTCTTTTTTTCTCACACTTCATTTGGTTCCACTCTCTCTTATTGACTCTCTCTCCCCGACCTCTCCTTCCTTCCCCATAACCCTCCTTATTCATCCTTATCTATTTATGCCTCTTGCTCTATCTTTCTCTCTCTCACCCAATCCCATTTTTCTCTCTATGTTTTTGTTACCCACTTTATCTCTCATTTCCCTCTCCCACCCTCCCTCCCTCTATCCCACACTCTCTCTTTTTCAATCTACCTATCTACTCTCACTCTCTCTTTCTCTCATCTATATCTCCATCTCAACTCTTGCTTTCTCTTTCTCCCCATCCTATTCTCTCTCACCTCCTCCATATCCCTTCCTATTCCTCTTTGTCCCTCGATCCTCTATCTCACCATTCTCTCTCACAATCTCTTTTGCTCTCCATCTTCTTTAACTCTTCTGCTCTCTCTTTCTTGCTTCCACTCTCACTCTCGCTATCTTTCACCCTCCATCTCCTACTTGCTCTCCATCTCTTTCTCCATTCTCTAGCACTCCCTCACCCTTGCTTTCCCCTTTCTCCCTCCCTCCCACCCCCCACTCTGCCTTTCTCTACTCACTCTCCTTTTCTCTTGTGCTCTATCTCTCTATCTTTATCCCTGTCACTCTCCCTCTCCCTTTCTATATCTATTCTAATCTTTTTCACATTTTTCTTCCCTTTATACATCTCTTTCTCTACCGATCTCTCTCCCTCCCATCCCTTACATCTCTTTATATTTCTCTCTCTCTCTCATCTGTCTTTCTAACACTCTCTATCTCTCTCCATCTATCATTCTCATTCTTTACTTGTTTCTCTTCTATTCCTCCATAACACTCACTCCCACCATCTTTCGCGCATTTCTCTTGAGGCTCTCCCCCAATCTCTTTGTTCTCTCTATCTCTCTCTCACTCCCTCTTTATCTATTTTCCCGTCCCTTTTTTTCACATGTTCCCTCACTCTTTCTCCCCTCTATCTTTCTCTGTGTTACCCTCATTCTCTTTGAGAGAGTATCTCTTAGGGGTGATGGAGAGATAGAATGGGATAGAGGTAGAGAGTTAAATTGAGAGTTAAAGATGAAGAGAGAGACGTGTTGATAGTTTGGAAAAAAATAGAGGAGGGAGCATGAGAATTAACGAGTGAGAGAGGGAGGATAATGAGAGATTGGGAAAGTGAGTGAGGGAGAAAGAGAGAGAGAGAGTAGAATTCCCTTAATTTCTCTCTCTCTTTTTCTCTCGTCATTTCTCTATTTCTCTTTCTCTCATACCATCAAGCTGTCTCTCACTCCATCACACATCCTCACTCTCCCCCTATTCCCCTCTCTCTATCTTTTTCTCTATCTCACTCACCTCTCTCCCTGCATATAGTTTTTTCTCTCCCTTGTTTATTATTCCTTCGATCTCTTTTATTATTCCCTCATTGAATGAGAGAGTACCAGAATACATTTTTCTGTAAATAATGCATATTTGACTCCATTAAAAATTTCATTCTATTTCCAATGTGTGTTAATATCAATAAGAATTCTAATTCTTAACATGCTAAGGTAAGAATATAACATACCAAAAATAGAGATAAATATGAAAGAGAAAGATAAAAGAAAAATAACAAGAGAAAACAAGGGGAGAAAAACAGATGTGGAAGAGAAAGGGGAGAGAATGTCTGAGATGTAAAAGAGAGAGAGAGAGAGCAAGAAAGAGAAACTGAGAAGAGAGAGAAAGAGGGACAAAGATATGTGTGTGAGGGAGAGAGAGGCAAGAGTGAGTGAGAGAGTGAGAGGCGGAGAACAAAAGAAGGGTCAATAGAATGAGAGGGAGAGAGAGAGGAAGAGAAAGGATTGTGTGCAAGAGAGAGAGAAAAGGGAGATAAAGAGAGAGATATTATAAGTGAGAGGAGTGAGAGAATATGGAGATAAACAAGAGTGGAAGAGAGGTGTGTGTGAGAGGGATAGAGAGAGGCAGAGGGTGAGGGAGAGGTTGACTGATGGAGAGGTAGAGAAAGAGATATAGAAATAGATAGCGTGGGAGAGAGAAGAGAAGAGAGAGGGTGTGAAAGAAAGAGAGGTAGAGATAAAAGGTAGAGGGAATGAGAGAGTGGGAGGGCAGGTGGTAGTTAAAGAGATGAAGGGAGAGAGAAGATTATATTGTGAGAGAAGAGGGAGATAGAAGAAGAGATAGAGTGAGAGATTAAATAAGGAGAAGTAGAGAAGAGAGGAAGTGAGAGGAAGGGATGGATATGTAGTGAAACAGAGATAGAATGAGAGAAGGAGGGGGAGGGAGAGAGAAAGTGAGAGAAGAGAGAACAAGTGAGGTACTAGAAAAGAAAGAGATGGAGAGAGAGGGAAATAGAAGAAGGGGGGAGAGAGAGAGAGAGACAACAAGCAAGGGATTGTGAAAGAAGAGAGAGCACAGGAGAGAGTGAGGAACTGAGAGAGAGAGAAAAAAGAGATCGAGAAGTGAGAGGGAGAGTCACAGGTAGTAAGGGAGTGAGGAAAGGTGGTAGTGAGAGAATGAGAAACGAGAGGTGATAAAGTGAGAGAGTAGTGAAATAGAGAAAGGAAGAGGCAACATTTCTATTATTCTCTACGCATTTTCTTTTTCTCTCCTTCCTTCTCTCAGTCTCTCATGTCTCCTTAATTTGTCCTTACTCTCTTTTTTCTCTCTCTTCCTCCCTTTCTCTCTCTCGCTCCCTTTATCCATCTCCTTCACTTCCCTCTTCCTTCCTTTCTCTCTCTCACTCCCTCTCTCTTTTCCTGCCTCTCTCTATCCTCCACTTTTTTCTCTTTCTATCCTTCTCTCATCCTCAATCCCTCTTTCTCTCTTACCTCTATCTCACCTCTCCTTTTCTCCCTCTTTCTATCACTCTCTCAATGTCTCTCTTACGCCACTCACTCTTTTCTCTCCTTCTCGAAGTCCCTTTTTCTCTCATCTCTCTCTTTTAGCCAATCTCTTTCCCTCTCTCTCTTTTCTCTCCTCTCACTCATTCTCTCCCTCTCTCTCATTGTGTATGTCTCATGCTCTATCTCACTCCCTTTCTTTCAATCTCTGCTTCCCCTCCCTTCCTAGCATTTTCTTTCTTTGTCTCACGTTACCCTCCTTCCCTCTTGATATCAACATCTCTCTTTACTTCTTCTCTTCTTTTTTAACCTTTTTCTCTCGTTCTCACTCACACACCTCCACTTCTTGATATCTTACACTCACTTTCTCACTCTCTTCTCTCACTGTCTATAACTTTCTCTTTTCCTTCATTTTCTCTAACCCCTCTCTCGTCTTCCCCTCTCTATTTCTATCTACCTCACTATCTCTAATTCACATTTCTTTCTCTCATCTTCATCACATTGTTCTAACTCTCTCACTCTTCTTTTTGCGTTTTATCTCCCTCACTTTTCTCTCTATAACTCATTTGCTCTCTCTCTCTCTCTCCATATCTCTCTCTCACTCTCCCTTCGCCTCTTTTCCTTCATCCCCCTCTTTTTAGCTCCCCTCCTTCCCTCAGTTATTCTCTCTTTTTAACTTTTCCTCCATACCTGCCTCCCTTTGTCATTTCCTCCGTCTCTCTTTCTCTCCCAATGCAAAAATAGGATTTCTCAAAGAAAATTCCTAACTTGACCAAGGTAAACTATAATCCCTTGAAATTTTTAATGGAGGTATACCTAGATCAGAGAAGACTTTGCATAAAATTTCATAATTGTTTGAATTTTTTGTGATTTATTAGAGTTATTTTAAATTTTGGGCTATTTAATAAATATAAAATATTTTAAGTGGTGAAAATTAAGTTTTATAGTTTTGAAAAATCTCCCTAAGGTCATAGAACTCAGAGGAGATAATTTTGTATTTTTCATATTTTTATTTGATTTATTGAAATTATTTTAGTGAAAAACTTATTTTTAGCCTTTTAAAAAAATATTTTTAAGTTTTGAAAATAAATATCTTTATTTAGAAAATCAGGAAAAATATTCTAATTGTTCCTAAGTGANCATTTTCCAGCAATCAAGGTGGCTGGCCAGCCAGGCATTGGTCACTTCTTGGCTCAGGGAAGTCAATAATCCCAGAGGAATCCATCACAGCAATTTAATGCAAATGTGCTTGAATTTGGCAAAGATATCTTAAGCATGTGCATTTTTGGAAATAAGATCCCTTAATTTGGGGGATCTTTGGTCCATGGCTTGATTTAGGTTACCTTTGTTTCATGGCTTGATTTAGGTGGTTTCATGGTGTTTGGACTGGTCAGTAGATCCAACTAATGGCTGTGGTGGAGTTAATTTGGTGGCTTTAAGGTGGTTAGGTCACATTTAGTGNTTAAAATTATTTAAGTGTTAAGAATGGTATTTATCTTTAAAAATCAATTTGTTATTAAATGAACTCAAAATATTTTGAAACTTTTATGATGAGTTGTCTGGATCATAGATCACAGTGGAGATTAAAAATCAAGTCATTTAAATGTTTATATTTTCCAAATTTAATTATCTTAGTGATTTAGTATTTGAAAATTTTGAGGATGTTTTAAAGGACTTGACCCATGAAATTATTTCCAAAGGTTTCTCTCGTTATGGTAGACCTTCCAAAATTTTCTTAGGATTTTATAATCAAAATGCTAATTTCCATGATTATTTTAAAGAAAATAATGTGAAATAACTTGAAAAATATGGATCCCCATATAGAGACCTCCTCTGACTTTGGAAAAAATCAGAGAATGTTCCTCCTTGCAGGGGCTACAATATGTCAAATGTATAGAATCCTCATCTGACTTTGGAAAAATCAGAGATTATTCCCCCTTGCAGAGGCTACAATATGTCAAAATTTCAAGTCAAGGTGATGTGTCAATATGCATGGAGAATCAAATAATTCCAGATAGTATTTAATTAATTAAAAATATTTTATGCATCAAATGGGCTTGAAAATTATCCCACATTATTCTCCTCTATTCAGTGAGTAAGAGAGTATTTTTATTTTATTTTTGTGATTTTTCTACACAAAGTTATGTATTTTTTAAGATTTGGGTATTAAATAAATAAGAAAATGCCCCTATTTTCCTACTTATCCATGTCAACCTCGTACGAATCGAACAGGCCACGTGTTGCTCTATGATTGGCGCCGCCAGCCAGCTCATTCCGGCCCATCTCGGACCGCAGTCTGTCCGACGCGATCAGGACCATCCGATCAATACACGCTCGATCTGATGGTCACGGGTCATCGTCCCAAATGAACAGGACCCGAAAACCGTCCATTTTAAAATGCTAATATGTCACTCAATTCTCAATGAAATTGAGTGATTTTTTTTAAATTCTCGTATTGACTAGTAGAACACATCCATACAGTTGATAAACCCTTAATATTACTGTATATGCATGAATACTTAAAAGAGTCTCAGTTTAGGTTTATCTTTGAATACCTTGGTCCAAGAGGGGTAGCCTCGATTGGATGCTTGTAGAAGCTTTATGTGGGTACCAGAAGCCTAGGGAAGGAGCCTCTAGTTGTGATGAAGTGCCTAGACCCAAATTCAATCAAGGCCAATTTGGGGGTTTGGTCCAAGTCCACCTTGTCGGCTGATGGGGCTTTTGTGGGGGAACTTCTTCTCTTGATGTTGGGATGGTGTGGGTGCAATTAATTTGAATTTTGGTGGAGGTTTGGAGGATGTCCTGTTTTGGCCTTGAAATTGAGCTCCAAATTAGAATTGAAGCAATGGATTTGAGTGGCTAAGGAAGGTTTGGTTAAGCTCAAGAGGTCTCCAGGAAGCTTTGGAAGAAGTTTTACTGAGTCTTTCCAAGGAATTTCAAGCTCTCCCCCTTTTGCCATGGAGGGGGAGTTTAAATAAAATGGCCTAGGCTGGCTGTCAGGGCCAATTGAGGGGTGCATTTGGTTGCTTATGTGGAG
>JXCR01129698.1:4701-20195 GCA_002079205.1 Phalaenopsis hybrid cultivar
TCTTGTCATTTATTTAAAATTTATGACTTACACTTACACAATATCTGATTGTGTAAATGACCTAAGAAGATGGGAGGATTTATGTCGTACTGAACGAACAACCTCAAAATCCTAAAAGAGTTGTGACTTATAGTACACAACACCATTGTGCAAAAGCTTAAAAATAGAGCGAGGATTTACGTCGTGCTAGACGAACAACATCGAATTCCCAAGAGTTTATGTTATTTAATACTAAGGAAAGTTTAGTTGAAGTAGATCCACTTCATTGTTAAGTATTGATCATCATTTGAAGTTGTCTTTCTTCTGCTTGCATCCTCGTTCTGCTTTCCGGGCAACTGGCTTCAAGCTCTTTGCTTATGATGTTTATGGGATTAAGGTTTATGATTGAACTTGTAATTATAGTTGGGTCTCGAGGCTTATTGTAATGTTCCCTCTAAACAGGTGTCCTATTGTTCTCTACCCTACATCCTTTACAAGTCTTAAATTATGCATAAGTAAAACATACTATAAAATGCGGTAAAAAAAAATAAAATTCCAGTAAAAAATGCAAAATAAATGATTGTGCGTACCTGCCACCTCCGTCGTTCCTGCTGAAAGGTTAGCATTGTAAACATAACATTTGAATATTTAAATAAAATTCAAGGGAGCACAAGCAGGTGAATTAATTTAAATAAACTCATATAGATGATTGAGGCTGAGTGAAAGAATTTCAAGTTATGGGGTGGACTCAAAATCATGATTCCCGAAGGACTTCATACGCAACTATTGACAATTTGTGTGTATAAAGTTTGACATCAACTAAATATTAGCAACAAGATGATCAAAGAAGAGCAATCCTTAGCCCTAGTCCATGTAACTGACAAGTGGGCATTTTGAATGTAACACCCAAAATCTATAGTTTGTTATGCATATAAGTAAGGCAGATCTTCACTTAGCTATANGTGAGCTATTTTGATAAAATTTTCAATGATGTTTCTGAAAATATGATCGACCTTAGTGATCTTAATAACAATAATAATAATAAACCCTTTTATTTTTACCGTCGTATTAGTAAAAATGAAGTTAAGGAGGCTTTAAAGAAGATCATGGGTGGAAAATCAATAGGACATGATGATATCTCAATTAAAGTGTGGAAATATTTAGGAGATTTGTAAGTTTCTTAGCTTTAAACTATTTAATATTATTTTAGAAACTAAAAGTTACCTGAGGAGTGGAAGAAGAGTATCTTAGTCCTCATTTTTAAAAATAAAGGGGATGCAAAGTGCAAATTATAGTGGTATTAAGTTAATATATCATACTTTAAAATTATGGGAGGGTAATTGAATGTAGGTTAAGATGTGATACCTCTCATAATCAGTTTGGGTTTATGCCGTGCAATTCTACTATGGACGTTATACATTTATTGAGAGGTTTGATGGAGAAATACGGAGAGAGTAAGAAGAATCTACATATAGCTTTTATTGATTTAGAAAGAACTTACGATAAAGCTCTGAGTTCTAGAAAATAAAGGTGTTGATATGACTTATATTCAAGTTCTTAAAGATATGTATACTAGAGTTGCTACTTGTGTTCAAACAGGAGGATTGGCCAAGTATTTTCCTATTTCAGTTGGATTNATTAATTTTTGACATCCCTAGCCTATCTAGATTAAATTTGGTTTGAAATTGGTGAACTTTGACTCAACAATCCCTTAATAGGTAACCTGATAACCAATTTTAAATTTGTAGGTTTTAATTTAGGCTCACATCAAACCTAGTGAAAACCTAAACTTTATTGAAATTTAGTATAATCGATTAAGTTTNAAGGTTTTAATTTAGGCTCACATCAAACCTAGTGAAAACATAAACTTTATTGAAATTTAGTATAATCGATTAAGTTTTATTTAATTTAGTTTTAGGTGAGTTTGACTCAACANAAAATTTTACTCAAATTAATTGAGTCAACCTAACCCAAAATTTTTAAGTTGACTTGGCATGTTTGGTTAATTTTTGACATCCCTAGCCTATCTAGATTAAATTTGGTTTAAAATTGGTGAACTTTGACTCAACAATCCCTTAATAGGTAATGTTTGATCGAGTTAACCTGATAACCAATTTTAAATTTGAAGGCTTTAATTTAGGCTCACATCAAACCTAGTGAAAACCTAAACTTTATTGAAATTTAGTATAATCGATTAAGTTTTATTTAATTTAGTTTTAGGTGAGTTTGACTCAACATCCCCTTAATGAGTCATATTTGGTTAAACCAAGTGGCTCAATTTTGAATTTAATTCCTTAAATTGTGATTTGAATAGCTAAGGCGAATCATTTAGGACACTTAGCTTGGTTTAATTTGTTTATCTTAACTTTTTATTTTTTATTTTTATTTTATTATTATTATTTTTTTTTTTGAATTTCAAGTCACCATAGAATAGTCTACTAGGTCATTTCAACTAGGCTCACCCATGCTTGANGATTTGTTTATCTTAACTTTTTATTTTATTTTTTATTTTATTATTATTTTTATTTTTTTTTGAATTTCAAGTCACCATAGAATAGTCTACTAGGTCATTTCAACTAGGCTCACCCATGCTTGACTCATGTATGGTTCTTTCATCACTTATAAATTAGTTAAATTTATTATGAGCCCAATGCTTGAATAAAGATGTTAGGTACCACGAAAAATTATTCCATACGGATCGGACACCGCACGCAGCTTGCGTGCGGTGTCCGATCCGNTCACTTATAAGTTAGTTAAATTTATTATGAGCCCAATGCTTGAACAAAGATGTTAGATTTGTAAAGATGTCAGATTTGATTAGTGGGTACCACATGGTCACTATGGGTTGACTAGCAAAATGGGTCAACCAAGCCGCTTAGCTCAAGGGTGAGAAAGGAGGTATCCAAATGCTCCTAGGATAAATACCAAGGTTTAATGAAGATTTTGGATTATTGTTGAGATGTTGGTTCATTTCTTGATTCTTGATGACCTATTTTTTGGTAGAGTTTAGGAAGACTTCTTTTTCGTATCCTCTTTTAGACCAACATAATAGAATATAAATCCTCTTTTTCTATTTTTCTTTGATTTCTCTCTCCACATCTGTCACTTTTTCAATGCTAACAAGATTTGGGCTTAACCCACAAACAAATTTGGGGGCAAAAATTGAAGTCACTAGAGCTTGTTTAACAACAAAAATAGTACATAACCAAACAAAAGAAAAAAATTCTTTTTAAAATCATAAGGAAATTCACATATTATATTCCGAAGTTAGAGGTGTGCATTATTTTTGTTTAAACTAAAAAAATGAACCAAACTGACTCAACTTGGTTTATTAGGTTCAATTTTAAAAAAAAAATTGTTTTGGTTTTAAAAATTTTGAAGTTTGGTTATTATTGGTTTACGGTTCAGTTTTACTTCTCATTTTACCGAATGAACCAAAAACCACATAATTAATGTCTTTTAGGTGTTCGATATGTAAATACATAAGGATTGGTTTTTATGCATCTAAATATTATTAGAAATATTTAAAAGTAAATTTTCTAGTGATCAATACTACATAGTCCTCGTTTAGTGATTTATTTTCTCTCGTTATCATCATATCGTTAAATCTTTAAATTATATTTCAGAATTTGTAAAACCGAACGGCTTAAATCTAATTAAACTTTGGTTTGACTAGTTGTGTTATATCAAAATTTTGTTCGGTTCGACACTTTGGATTTTTGATTTTGTCTAATTTGAAAATCGAATCATCCAAGCGGATTGAATGCTCAACTCTATCTGTAGCAACCTTGGGAGTGACTTTCACTTGCTGAGACTCACCCACCGGGCAAGATGGTACCTCCATAACAAGTTCAACAGGAACACCATAGGCATCTGGGTGTCTACCTGTTCATACTCACCTCGTTGAGTAAAGCTTCACTTTTTTTCCTTTTTTTCTCTCAGCACTTTTCGTTCTCTACACTTTTCATAATACTCACCACCGCGGCATTCGTAAAAACTAGAAATTTATTTGTTAGTCTCCATAATCGCAAAATTGTAGAGCTCTAAGGGGTCAGAAGATCTCAAAACTCATAATATTTCAGTCAATAATGTCACTTTTCTTTTGCACATTAAATACACATTATTACATTAATACAATTTTTATAGAGTTAAATAAAGCAATGAAGGCGACACTGAAGTGTACAGGATCACCCAACAAAAGAATCAAGTAATGATTCTTTTTTTACTCGCCCAAAATTCCTGTACTATTGAGCTTATCTTATTTGCTTTTTTACTCTCCTCTCTTTACACTATGCCAAGTGAGCGCTTATTGTGTATGGACACCGCAAGTAAATTTGCATGCGGTGTCCGATCTGGACCACTGAAATACATCTTTTTATTTTTTTTATTATTAGAGTGGGGCCCACTCTAAATTTTTGATGGTCCAGACGAACACTGCACTCAAATTTTGGGAAAGTATTTGCGTACATAAGATCAGGGGTTATTCAGGGGGGTTATATCCGGGTTATACCCTCCTGTAACTCCCTTGTAACATCCGTGTAACTCCCTTGTAACTTCCGTGTAACTTATTTGTACCCATGAAATTACAGAAGCACGGAACTCATTTGTAGATTACAGGTAGTTTACAAAGATGTTACAGTGGGGTTACAACGGGGTATATCTCTGATATAACTCTTCTGTACCCCCTGAATAACCCCTGGACGTACGCAGCGCTGCGTACGCCTTATGTACGTAAATATTTTCCCATATTTTGCATGCGGTGTCCGCACAATAATTTTTCAATTCCAAGTAGGGTAATTTTTGTTCATTTCTTTTGATAGAAATTATTTTATAATTATATTTATAATGTAGGACCTGGAAGAAAACTTAATTTAATTTGAGGATGAGGGAAAGGAGCTGAGAGCATCTTTTAATATTTTTATATTTTTATATTTTTATTTTATTTCAGCTCGGAGCATTTTAATAGACGCTTCCCAGGCCATTCTTAATTTTGTGAACCAATGTGGAGTTGTCATTGTGCCGTGTGCGCTTATTTAAAACTTCATCTCTGAGATTTATTCATTATATCTGAGATTTATACATTATCTTTTAGATTTTAAGTGCAGATGGCATGCATATCAATATATTTTATTGAATAACTTTTATAGTTCGAAGACAAATCTATGACCCAACTGGACAACTTTATAGCCCATTTAGGTCAATTTTTATATTTTTTGTATGGCTATAATTTTCTTGTTTTTCTTTTTATTTTTTTTAATTACTTTTATGGTGAGAAAACAAGTGTCTTACAACCATATCGCCTATGTGGTAATTATAAGATAATTGCTTTACTTTTCCTTAATAAGCCTTTAATTGCCACAATTAATAGTTCTATAATAATTACTTTTACAAATATGAGCAGTCATTTTAAACACAAACCATCTAGCTATTGATGGCCTAAATTGTTTCAGGCTCTTTATATGGGTTGATGTAAGTGTTGGAGATGATTCTTGGTGCAATTTCAAAAGATAATCTTGCTTTTAAAAACTAGGATCAATCAAACTAGTGCAAAGCCATGATTATACTTGTGTTGCAAGAGAAGAATTTGGATTATCTGTTTTGAATCCTTCCTGTCTTTAGAATTCCTTGATCATCCATATAAAGGCATAACATCAACTTTCTTAATTTGGAGAAGATATTGCATATTTATGAAGTATGTACTTGCAAGGATGGATGGAGTGACCACGTCACATATAAGTGAAATTATGGTGACATGACCACTCATACACCCTAGTAAGTACATATTTACAAAGTATGCAATATTTTCTCCTCAATTTGGTAGTTTTTGTTAATAATGGTTGTGCAATATGTTGAGTGTCCATTACTTCATGAGGAAGGAGGAAATGAGGGAAAAGTCTGATAAGGGGTTTATATTACTTATATAATAATAAAGATTATGATAACATTATTATTTTATAAGTCCTTATTTATTTTTCTAACAAGTTGGAGTTAATATTTAATCATCTCTTTATGCAGTGTTGTGGCTCATTCCACTTTCATTTGGCACATGCAACCATGGGCTATATGTTTTTCTTTTTTTTTGTGTTATTATTTAGAATAATCTCTTTTATCTTGGGATACCAATACTCAAGGAGAAAATTGTGCAAACTATTCAACTATCAAATAAAATATTTCTTTAACTGATCAAGAGAAATAATACTTTTGAATGTAGTCAAGAAAGATATCCCAAGTTAAATGTAGTAGGCCAAATCTTACAAGTCCTAACTTTCCAAACACTACTCTCTTGTTATTTTTTTAGAAAATCCTTAAAAAAATTTTAAGAAAATATGTTTGATAATATATTGGATTATAGTTTAAGGGACGCTTAATATGTTAGGAAAAAAGTATCTGACCTAAAATAAATAGTAGAAATCACATTTGTTAGCTTCCAATCTTATTTTTTGTTACAACTTCAATATGTTTAATAAGAACATGACACTTCCAAATATATATTAAATGCTATTAATATAAGGTAAAAAAAATATAACCTTGATATTTTACATTGTTATCTTTATTTGGTAAAGGTGAGAACATATTACATGGTTGAATTATTTCTTAAGAGCATATTACATTAAAGCACAAGTAAAGGGGAAAAAGCTAGAAAAGATTAGCAAAAAGGCCATAAAAGTAAATCGAAATGGTGCTCTATAAGCTACAATTGTTCAATGTAGCTCAACAAAAGTTAAACTAAGACCATTATGACACAAGTATAAGAAAACCTGTAAAAACAGGTAGTGTTATAAACAACCAAAATAAGATGAGCTAATTAATAAAAAATCCAGTGGAAAAATAAATTCCATTAGTGGAGTATTATAATTGGCATAATTCATAATTTTGTCATCCAAAACAATAAAATCATAATCAAATTTTAATTTAAAATTGAACTGAAATAACATAAATTGCTTGTAGCCAAAACATTCCTAATAACAAAGATGAGCATTAAACCCTTAACAGTCTAGTAGCTGGTAAACTTCAATGTGCCATTAATAGTTTTTTTGTATCTCCTCATTTTATATGAAACAAATGCTTTAATTATCAATTAAAAAAAAATGTTGGAATCTATATTGATATGAAGCAAATGGTGAGTAAGATTTATAATATTATGTAACAAAAGCAAAAGTCACTTTAAATAGATAATTGCTTTCATAAAGAATCAATTTTCAAATCAACTTTATTTTTATAACGTGGGAAAATGACAATTATGAACTTCCTTATGTTATTTACAATACAAGCAATCAAAAGATAGTTTCCTTTTATCAATAGTTTTATGCACACCAATAGAAGTCATGTATGCACGAAGTGATAAATTAAGTAAATAATATTTGCACCAAATGGATGAAAACCAATTAACTATAGGATGACAACAAAGAACATCTTTAGACACACCATAGTTAAAAGAATTTTTATCTTTCTAATAGTTTAATTAGAACCATCAGAGAAGGAAACTTTATTGTATGCATTGTTGAATGTCGGCCAACTTTTCAAAAAAATAAAATTTTTAAGTTAATTTAATGGATATATGATTTTGATTTTGAAAATAACCTTTTAATTTTAGAAAATGAGACCGAAGAGATCTCATATGTATAATAGTTTAAATAGTTGAGCACAATATCACAAGTAATACACCACCCCTAGAGATAATCATATCACTTGTTAATAAGCTCAACCATTCAAACTAAGAAAATTATGACATCTGTTTGGTCTACAAAACATTATGTGTGACCGACAGTTCCACTATAAAATGTATAATGATTAGACAATTATTATTTTACCTTGGTTCATAATTCCTTATATAGGCGAGCCCCAATAGTTAATTAAATCTTAGACCATCAGAATCACAGAAGAAAACTCTTGATTAAGAATAGGGGTTTCGTCTTTAAGAATTTAAGGCTTAGTGTCCACAATCGCTTATAGAAAAATTCAAATGGGAAAAGGACCAAATAGGAACAGTTATTCTAGGAGTCAAAAGAGCGATAAGTAGGGGATGTCACAGATCTTGAGACGGACCTCAATGACTTCCAAAATTATTTAATTATCTGGCTTTACTTCTTAGAAGTGAAGTTATTTAATGTTTACTCTTGTCATTTATTTAAAATTTATGACTTACACTTACACAATATCTGATTGTGTAAATGACCTAAGAAGATGGGAGGATTTATGTCGTACTGAACGAACAACCTCAAAATCCTAAAAGAGTTGTGACTTATAGTACACAACACCATTGTGCAAAAGCTTAAAAATAGAGCGAGGATTTACGTCGTGCTAGACGAACAACATCGAATTCCCAAGAGTTTATGTTATTTAATACTAAGGAAAGTTTAGTTGAAGTAGATCCACTTCATTGTTAAGTATTGATCATCATTTGAAGTTGTCTTTCTTCTGCTTGCATCCTCGTTCTGCTTTCCGGGCAACTGGCTTCAAGCTCTTTGCTTATGATGTTTATGGGATTAAGGTTTATGATTGAACTTGTAATTATAGTTGGGTCTCGAGGCTTATTGTAATGTTCCCTCTAAACAGGTGTCCTATTGTTCTCTACCCTACATCCTTTACAAGTCTTAAATTATGCATAAGTAAAACATACTATAAAATGCGGTAAAAAAAAATAAAATTCCAGTAAAAAATGCAAAATAAATGATTGTGCGTACCTGCCACCTCCGTCGTTCCTGCTGAAAGGTTAGCATTGTAAACATAACATTTGAATATTTAAATAAAATTCAAGGGAGCACAAGCAGGTGAATTAATTTAAATAAACTCATATAGATGATTGAGGCTGAGTGAAAGAATTTCAAGTTATGGGGTGGACTCAAAATCATGATTCCCGAAGGACTTCATACGCAACTATTGACAATTTGTGTGTATAAAGTTTGACATCAACTAAATATTAGCAACAAGATGATCAAAGAAGAGCAATCCTTAGCCCTAGTCCATGTAACTGACAAGTGGGCATTTTGAATGTAACACCCAAAATCTATAGTTTGTTATGCATATAAGTAAGGCAGATCTTCACTTAGCTATAAAACATTAATTTCATTAGAAATGTAACATTGCCCTTGTTTGAAACATAGAAATATAGCACACATAGTGCTAGAAAAAGTCAGATATGATTTATATCATTAGGGATTTTAACCTTATTATTAGATCAGGCCTTCACATGACAAGGTTGGCCTTACAATATGTAGCTCTACTCCTTTGATGAGCTACAATTCTCAATCTGAATTTCAAGATAAGTCAATTTGAAGAAGTGATCTTCGATGATATAAAACATTATTATTTGAGTTAAGTGGATGAAGAGTAATCAAACCACAAAGCTTAGGAGTTTTATGATTTATTAATGAGGCTTAAAAACTATTGTGGGAGAGTTACACATCTCATTCTAAGTTATCTATAACTCTCAGAATGTTAAAAATTAAAATTGAGTTCAACATGTCAAGAGAGTGCTTCAATTAGTTTGAGAGAATATTGAAAGGAAAAATTCACATAAAAATTTAGTTCCAAAAGACTTATACTAGATGAAAAAGCTTGTTTCCAAGTTAGGGCTGAAAGTAGAGAAGACTAATTATTGTGTGAGCAAATGTATGCTATTTTGCAAGTTTAGTGCAACAAAAACTCAGTGTTAATTTTATCATTCTCCTACATTCAAATATCAAAGTAGAAAAGTAAGTGACAAAAGGAAGTTCCATTTAAATGGCTTTTTTCAGTTGCTTATTCCATGTCTTCAGAGGCTATTTGTTTCTATGCATACTGTTCCACATATAAGATGACATCATAGCAAATAAGAAGAAATCAACTCAACGAGTCTTTCTGCAGATGGAGCGGCATGAAAATATTTTGACCGCATATATCTTGAGTTTGCTTCAGAGGCATGTAACATGCAGCTTGGCTTATACTCTAATGGTTTCTCACCGTACAGTTGGACCACGTCGTCCTACTTTTGTTGGTCAATGATCATTACACCATATAATCTGACACATGAGATATGCATGATAATGTCATTCTTCCATTTAACAATGATTATACTAGGTCCTAGTAGCCCTAAATGTATGATTAATGTAAATTTGCAGCAATCAATAGATGAGTTGCATGTTCACTGCGAATGAGGTATCACAACATATGATGTTTCAATGAAACACAATTTTCTAATAAAATCGGTATTAATATAGATAATAAGTGATTTTCTTGTGTATGGCAAGTTATCTTAGTGGAGCATTGTGGGTAAGTTGGCTTTTCCATATTGCATGGAATCATCTATGGCAATTATGCTTCAACATGGCAGAATCATGATTTTATTATCATTAGATGTTCTTATATGATGAACATCCCTTAAGGAAAAAAATGTATTTAGAAAAATTAAAAAAGAGAAAACAATGTCACCTCTAAGGATAGCTAGGGATGATTTAATCAATATTGTTAGTGACATTTCAAAGATTACCATTTGCTTTAAGCTTTCTTCACCTTGTCCACCAAGCTTTGTAGTTACTCATAATTGGACAAAAATATCTATTTTTAGGATTTGCCCTACTGGAAGGATAATAGATCAAACACAATCTTGATGTCATGCACATAGAGAAAAGTTTCTTTGATAATATTATTAATATTGTGATGGATGTTAAGGGAAAAATTAAGAACAACATGAATGAAAAACTAGATTTAAAGGAGATTTTCAAAAGTTAGGAGTTAGAGATCCAAGAAATTACTTGTGGCAAACATATGAAGCCCAAATCAAAAATATTCGCTTACTATGACCTAACTACAATCAATTTGAGAGTGGCTCTAATCACTAAAATTCTTAATTATATAGGCTTCAAATTCTATTTGTTGTATTAATGTGGAGGCACAAATGATATTTGGAATGAAAAGTCTCGATGGTCATATTTTTTCATACAAATTTGATGTCATATGTATTTAACTGCTTATCGAGTGAAGTACTTATTCCATTGATAGAAATCAGTGTGTTCTTCTGGGAAATATGTGCAACTCATTTGAAATTTGATGACATATGACAGTTAGAAACCAACATTCTAATAATTCTTTGAAGAGTTGAAAGAATTTTTTTGTTTAGTTTATTTGACTTCATGGCACAAGGCATTAATTAGAGGTCCAATGCATTATTGTTGAATGTTGTTTGAGAGGTAGTTAAATATTATACATTGTGTTAAATAAAATTGTCTTTTCAAATTTTTGAATAAACCAAAGAGAACTATTAAAAATAAGGTGCGGACAAACGGATCAATATGTGAGGCATATTTACTATAGGAGACTATGACTTTCTGTTCCTACTATTTCATCAAAGAAGAATCCATAAAAGAATTAGTGGGTTTGGAGACTCTCTCAATGTTTTATATCTTCTAGTAGTTAGGTTAAGCAACGGGGAGGTGCACATCACATTATCTCAGTGATCAGGAACTTCGAGTAGCAACCCTTTATATTCTTCTCAATTGTGACAAAGTTCAATCCTTTATTGAGTAAAACATTTTGTATTATAGTTTTTCACCCTTTCGGGCAGAAATATTATGATAGCTAATTTATAAATTTTTCAATAAGTGAACAGTTTATTTGTAGATTCCTTAATATCAGTTGAAGTTTATATCACAAGCAAGGAGCTAGAGAATAATTTTCCTGGTGGTTTACAGTGCATTTATGTTTTGAATTTGACACATTTGTTTCTTGTCTCACATGTTTATGTTTAGGTATTTTATTGACACATTATTTCTTATGAATTAATAGACTCAAAATTAGGAAAATGGAGTAATAGACCAGGACTAGATAGATCATGAATGGGGACCCATGCACATTGTGAAAATTTGATAAAGTTATGATGTGAATGGCCACAGATTTGATGTGAAACCTGGTAAGAAAGAAAAATAAATTATAATTCTAGTGTTTTGCTAAAGAAAACAATAAATAAAATGACGAGATATATTATGATTAGATTCTCAAAGAATTTATTGAACTATCTTATCCTGTCTCCATTTGAGGAAGTGTATTCCTATTCAATTGTGAATGATTTAATTCTATTCCTAATCATAGAATAAGGGTAAACCAACCATATAAGATTATAAAAGTAAAAGTGAACAAAAGATATGCTAAATTTGATCCATTCATTTTAGTAAGGTAGTCGAGCAGGTTTATTATCTTCAATATTTCTATAGAACAAGAGATAAAGTTGAGTGAGCAGTTGTCGTGTCGAGTAAACTTAGGGCCACTATTAATATTTAAAATACTATTGAACCTACTCATCAAAAAAATTAAATGACTTTTATATTTTGCACTTGATATAATCCATGAAGAGCTAAATTTATAAGATATTAGTGAAAAACATGAAGAAATTATTCTCAGTGACAAGTATGACTCTGTGATGCTTTGGATGACAAATTTTTAACTACACCCTCCATGCAATCATCAAGCAAGGTTGATTAACATGAGCAGGTTACTTTAAATAATATAAGCTTGAGTCCCCATAGTTTGTATATTGCACTTTCTATTTTTGCCTTTGACTATTTAGTATGTACAATATTGTTTTCATTTTCACCAGCTTATAGTCACCATAGTTTGTACCTTGCAAATTACAGTTTTTTCTCATGTTTACTTCATACTGTTTTTTTTTTTTGTGTTTACCATGTACTATCATATTTTAGTTTACTGCGTAGTTTTTTATTATGTTCATTAATTANGTGTTTACCATGTACTATCATATTTTAGTTTACTGCGTAGTTTTTTATTATGTTCATTAATTAATTAAATTTCTTTTTCTTACTGCAGATGTCAATTAGAGGTTAGGACGGTCTACTGACCGACGACTTATATATGCAATAAAAATATAAGATAAATATGGACATAATAAATATTCAATAATTAAAAAGTCACACTTATCAACGCAAGTATAAGTATCGCTCAAGTAATATAGGGCTCTAATGGAGTCCTAGATATCGATCCCACAGGGAGTAAGATTAGAACTATGAACTAAGATTTTAGAAAAGCAATACTTTAATCACAACAACGAAGTTCAATTTGCTTATCTGTCACTAATAGGCAATTGAAATAAATATGTAATTTTAATAACTATTAAATAACTAATTATACTAATGAGGGTTCAAATGTGATATTCAATATAAAAGAAATCATCCTTCTCCTTGTCAAGAAATTATAGTGAATGGATAAAATGAATTAGTTCAAACTATATTGTGCCAAATAGGAGCAAACTATTCTTGACCCTTTGGTCCAAGCATAAAAAATATTGACTAATCCTACGCTTGTTTACTGAATCTGTGGTTAGGTTGGGAGGATACCGGCTCTCACTTCGGAGCTCTCACATTCCCCTCGCCTGAGGACTAACATCTACACTTTAGCACCCAAATGATAGGACCAAATTAGGGATTTTAGTCTGTCACTCTAAAATTTCAAACTCTACGCCCGATAATATTATTTCCCTATTTATTTGCACCCAACTTCCAAGGGCTTTAACCTCCCTGAATCTTNATTTTAAAAACTATTAAATAACTAATGATACTAAGGAGGGTTTAATTGTGATATTCAATCTAACTAATAAATAACTAATGATATAAAGTAGGGTTTAATTGTGATATTCAATATATAAGAAAACATCCTTCTCCTTGTCAAGAAATTATAGTGAATGGATAAAATGAATTAGTTCAATTTATATTGTGCCCAAATAGAAGCATACCTATTTGTTACCCTTTGGTCCAGGCATAAAGAACATTGATTAATCCTACGCTTGTTTACTGAATCTGCTCTTTGGTCCAGGCATAAAGAACATTGACTAATGTTACGCTTATTTACTGAATATGCATCTAGGCTGGGAGGATATCGGCTCTCACTTCGGAGCTTCCACGTTCCCCTCACCTGAAGGCTAACATCTACACTTCAACACCCAAACGATAGGACCAAATTGAGGATTTTAGTCTGTCACTCTAAAATCTCCAATTCTACGCCTGATAATATTATTTTCCTATTTATTTGCACTTAAATTTCAAAGGCTTTGACCTTCCTGAATCTTGAATGTAATCTTCACTTTAGTTGTAAAACTCAACATATTTTAANACTTGATCTAATCCATGAAGAGCTAAATTTATAAGATATTAGTGAAAAACATGAAGAAATTATTCTTAGTGACAAGTATGACTCTGTGATGCTTTGGATGACAAATTTTTAACTACACCCTCCATTCACTCATTAAGCAAGNAGAGGAGCTAGAGAATAATTTTCCTAGTGGTTTACAGTGCATTTATGTTTTGAATTTGACATATTTGTTTCTTGTCTCACATGTTTATGTTTAGGTATTTCATTGACACATTATTTCTTATGAATTAATAGACTCAAAATTAGGAAAATGGAGTAATAGACCAGGACTAGATAGATCATGAATGGGGACCCATGCACATTGTGAAAATTTGATAAAGTTATGATGTGAATGGCCACAGATTTGATGTGAAACCTGGTAAGAAAGAAAAATAACTTATAATTCTAGTGTTTTGCTAAATAAAATAATAAATAAAATGACAAGATATATTATGATTAGATTCTCAAAGAATTTATTGAACTATCTTATCCTGACTCCATTTGAGGAAGTGTATTCCTATTCAATTGTGAATGATTTAATTCTATTCCTAATCATAGAATAAGGGTAAACCAACCATATAAGATTATAAAAGTAAAAGTGAACAAAAGATATGCTAAATTTGATCCATTCATTTTAGCAAGGTAGTCGAGCAGGTTTATTATCTTCAATATTTCTATAGAACAAGAGATAAAGTTGAGTGAGCAGTTGTCGTGTCGAGTAAACTTAGGGCCACTATTAATATTTAAAATACTATTGAACCTACTCATCAAAAAAATTAAATGACTTTTATATTTTGCACTTGATCTAATCCATGAAGAGCTAAATTTATAAGATATTAGTGAAAAACATGAAGAAATTATTCTTAGTGACAAGTATGACTCTGTGATGCTTTGGATGACAAATTTTTAACTACACCCTCCATTCACTCATTAAGCAAGGTTGAGTAACATGAGCAAGTTACTTTAAATAGTATAAGCTTGAGTCCCCATAGTTTGTATATTGCACTTTCTATTTTTGCCTTTGACTATTTAGTATGTACAATATTGTTTTCATTTTCACCAGCTTATAGTCACCATAGTTTGTACCTTGCAAATTACAGTTTTTTCTCATGTTTACTTCATACTGTTTTTTTTTGTGTTTACCATGTACTATCATATTTTAGTTTACTGCGTAGTTTTTTATTATGTTCATTAATTAATTAAATTTCTTTTTCTTACTGCAGATGTCAATTAGAGGTTAGGACGGTCTACTGACCGACGACTTATATATGCAATAAAAATATAAGATAAATATGGACATAATAAATATTCAATAATTAAAAAGTCACACTTATCAACGCAAGTATAAGTATCGCTCAAGTAATATAGGGCTCTAATGGAGTCCTAGATATCGATCCCAC
>JXCR01129698.1:35608-68447 GCA_002079205.1 Phalaenopsis hybrid cultivar
TCTTTTAAAGTTGTGGATGAGCTTTCCAAAGAGTTGCCTAAGCATCCCTTCAAAATTTGGCCTCATCCAAAGCTTGAGTAGGCATAACCGTCGATCTCGTCGTCGGCGGTCTCGAGGGCATCGTCGGTGGACTTCTGAAGAATTTTGTCCTGTAGCCTCGGGAAAAACTCGTCGTCGGCGGCGTCGAGGGCGCCGTCGGTGGCCTAGTTCAAATTTCCACATTTTGGTCCTTTTCGCTCCAAATTTGCTCCTTTTTGCTTCTTTTTGTTTCAATGACTCTAATTCATCATTCTTGCAATAAAACATCAAAAATACATTTCCTTAAAGTGCTATATCATTAAAAACAGTATAAAATAGATATGAAAATCTCAACATATTTTCCTTGGGTCATCTACCTCCTTGCTTGGGCCAACGTGGTGCATAATAGTATCTCACAAAGAAGACAATCAAGAGAGGTAGTATGAGCAACATTGTTGTGGCAGACACCAACCACTAGCTCTCTGCCTCATTTAGTTGGGTGAGAAGGCCTAGAATTCTCATAATATTAGTGAGAGTGAGAGCAGACAAAGCAAAATTGGTACTCAGACTATGGAGACATGGGAATCTCCAAGCACATTGGTGGGACACTCCCACACACAAACTACAAGAGGAGCCTGGTAAGATTTTAGTTCTGATTTAAATTTTATTGTAAATTAAAAACATATTTTAAATATTTCATTACTTTGATAGACTGTGCAGTTGGGATGAGTGCATAGGTTAAAATCATACCAGACTTGGATCAATGATATATCCCAGGTGACCCAGGTAATTCACGAGTTAAACTGGTTTAATGTTTATTCACGATCTAGCTATCAGCAACAAATTTTTTGTGAGAAAATTTTCATAGGAAGAAGGAGAGTTAAATCCAACAGTCATGTGATATTACTATTCGAGATTGTGATTCATCCAAGTACGAGTTATTGAGAGAGGTTGTTGAAGGAAATACGAAGGGTTGGGTCCACAGGTTAGGGTATCAAGCCTTGGCCTAAGACACTCACCCCTCCATTATAGAATCAGGGACTTCTACTTCTATTGCACAGAAAGAGGAGTTTTATAGGCAGTTGTAGCATTCACCATCGATGTGAAAACCAGAGTCTCAATCCATATCGCCCATATGAGGTTGGAATTGGAGGTGAAATTTAAAGATTGAATTAGATGAGTTCTGGCATCAGATGAAGCAACAGGGCAAGCATCCAGTGATATATGTTATCGAGGATGAGAATGACAATGATGATGAGGAGATGAAGGATGATTAGTTGGGGTCATTGTTCATTTGTAAATATATTCTTTTAAACATTTGAGTGGATATTCTTTTATTGAACAACTATGTATATATTTGTTTAATTAAATGCATTTCATCTAATTATCTGGTAAATTGGAAAGTTTATTAATCTGATTTCAGTCTGTCAAATATTTGGATTGGTTAAACTGTATAGTAGTTATTGCATTTATTTTTTTGTGGATTACAGGTGTGGAAATCTAGCTATGAAATTTGAGATTTATTTTTTTTTTGATGCTAAAGGATTTTTATGGCTTTTCGTCTGTCTTTTGATAGTGTATCAAGCAGTTATTGTGTTATCTGAAGGTAAATGTCAATACTTTTATTACTGATGAATAACTAATGCATAATTGATGACTTTGGCAGCGATAAAAAACTGAAAATGCTCAAATATGTTGATGGTTACCTCATCGATAATAAAACTGATGAATGATTGAAGCATAACATATGTCATTTAACGCAATAAAAAATCATAAATTGTTCCTAGTTACTAAAGATTAACTTGCCGGTTATTGCCGACGACCACCCAATGCTAATGCAATGACTACATCTGATGATTTTAGTCGTCGATGACTACAAACTAATGAAGATTGATGACTTACCCAAAATTTTTTATTCATCATTAAACAACAATCATATCCTGTTGGAAAACCGTCTGTTTCCATTCATTTTTCTTTTTTTATTTTAGAAGGATTCGTCAGCTTGTCGATTGTCGTATATTTCCCTTATTTGAATAAATCTCCCTCCAAATCAAATCAGTGATTTGAAGAGGAGAGGAACCGAATAAAAAGAAACATACAACAAAGTGACATATAAGAGAAAAGAAAAATGTGGAGAGTCTACGTGCAATAGACATTGCAAGGTTAGGTTAAGAATATCCGCCCAAATAAGATCGAACGGAGGCACCTTGAACCAACATCCGCAAAAGAAGCATCTCAGTAGAATACTTATAACTAAAGATTCAGGTGTATGTACCTATTCTGGGTTCAAGAGCACTCTTAGAGAAACATATTTCTACCAGTAAATTTCATCTTGGGGGATACTCAAGAATACTCTTGATAAAAGAAGTTTCACTTCATATTATCATAAACCTGGGGTATAGACAATCAAAGAAAGATTATTTCATGTGGGAAAGTCTCGATACTTTAAAGATCATGCTAAGTCATCGGACAGAGATTGAGCCTCTCACATCTTAAATGGGTAGTGGCTCATCATACGGAGCCCACAAAATAACATAAATTATCTTGACAGGGATATCTTAATACTTCAAAGCATGTCCGGGCCATAAGGGCAGAGGACAAATCATCGTATCCCAAACGGGCGGCAGCTCATCAGTATCGGGTCATCAAGATGATATCAACGAATTCAAGGAGCAATAAGGCTCAAAGAGGCTCAATAAAAGAAAGGTGGAGTTGTCCTAGAAGGTAGAGGTAACTAGGTCACGGTACCATGAACCCATCATACACAACTAATATGACCCTAAGTTTACCTGGTAGTGAAGATAGTCGACCCAACACGTCCTGAGATCACTGGTCAGCAATCCGTGAAATGAGTCGTCCACGGGGACCTTGGTAGCTCTAAGGTCAAAGAAAGAAAACTATATCCTATGACTATAGGCTGGAGCTCCAAGAGGTGGGACTTATAGTTGTCAAAGTGGTAAGAATGCCTCAAGAAAGAAAGGAGGTTCAACTACAAAACTGGAAACACTCCGAATAAAAGAAATTACACTGTCTGGGACGGGGAGCCTTCTAACACTTTAGGCACACCAGATAACCACCTATGTAGAAAAAGGCATGCTGGGCCACTCGGGTTGAAGAAGCACGGTGGCTTATCCTTAGGACATGCAATACGAATGTAGTTATTTAGAGTGGTCCTTAAGTATTGTAGAGGCCCTATTAATGACTTGGCTTATAGTCATAAAATGCAAACCGTTTAAAATTTGGGTCGAAGGCCATGCAGGAAAGTAAAATCATAATTTTTAAAATCTTCAATATTTTAATCCTAAAAATTCATTTTTCTTGAATGTTTTATTAGGATTTTTTTGTATAAAACTTTAGAATTATGAAATCCCATCATACATGAAATCCCAGATCACATCATGAAATCCCAGATCCTATATTACATCATGAAATCCCAGATCATAGAAAGAAACAAGGAAGAACATGTAGACATGAAGACATACATACATGCAATGAAGCAAACAACTTAGCCAAATCACAATAATAAGAAAGGTCGGTGTCGCCGTGTCGGCAACATATCATAGAAAAGAAAAAGGTGGTCAGAGTCTGCATATAAATGTCCGATCCTAATTCTATTCATCAATATAAAAATATAAAATTAAGATATAGGGAAAGAGTATCTGCTCTTGGTCCCCTCCACGTGGTTCTCGCGTTAAACACCTTGGAACCTGTGTTCGTATCTTATTTCTACTACAAAACTCTCATCGACTCTAAAAGTACATAGGAAAAGAAAAGACTTAATCTTGCATGAAAATAAATGTTAGCAGAAAAGCCCACATGCAATGTNTATAGACTCTAAAAGTACATAGGAAAAAAAAAGACTTAATCTTGCATGAAAATAAATGTTAGCAGAAAAGCCCACATGCAATATATATAACAAATTGTGCCTTATAAGTGGGGGAGCTGAATACCACCTACAACTATACTTTTATGCTTACGAACTTGCATGTTGAACAACGATGTCACCCTGCATGTCAAAACTGAAACCTTTAGGANTTATGCCTTATAAGTGGGGGAGCTGAATACCACCTACAACTGTACTTTTATGCTTACGAACTTGCATGTTGAACAACGATGTCACCCTGCATGTCAAAACTGAAACATTTAAGATAGCCACAAAACTGAAACCAAAATCAAAATTAAAATCAACCAAGATAAAATTCTTCCCCACATTATTTAAAATATAAGACAACTCAAAATTTAATCACAAACATCATGAAACAACAATTACAACTAAACTAAGACGTCTCTATCGGATGATCGGGAATCCCTCGGAGGAGGTAACTTACGGTTGCTAACAAGATTTTCCAAAGTCTAAATGAAAGTGTAGAACTCATTAATTTGAGTTTAGTAAATTCATTTGGACTAAGTGAATTCGAAAGAAAATAGTGATACATGATACACCAAAAGTATATACATTTTTAGACCCATATTTTATACTCATTTTGGCGATATTGCACTTTAATGGAAGGTTCTTTTTATGTTTTATTGCAGGTTATTGATTTTAAAAACTTGGAGCAAAAATGAAGCAAAAAGAATGAAATTTAGAGTCAAAATGGAGAAGTTAAAAAATTGGTCAACACGGACGACGCCATTTGACATAAACTTAGGATTTAATTACGGGCCTCTAGCGCCGACGACGTCAGTGTCTGTGGAAGCCCTATTTTTAGAAGATTTTATGAATTTGGATGCTTTTTGAAGAGTTTTTGGATGCACCTATTGGAGAACCGACCTAGGCTCTATTTAGGGTCAAAATTTGATCAAAAACCCACCCCCTTTGCACCATTTAAAATTCTTCCACTCATTTCAAATTTCCTCTTCACACACCTACATTCTATGTCATTCCACACCATTATTTAGTTATTATTTTTATATTTTTTAGGTTTTGTGGTGATTTTAAGTATGAATTCTTCTCTAAGAAGTGTTGGAGATAAAGAGAAGTGGGAGATTTCTTCTTCCTACATTTCCTAAGAGAGGCTAGAAAAGAATTNTGTTGCTAACAAGATTTCCCAAATTCTAAATGCAAGTATAGAACTCATTAAGTTGAGTTTAGTAAATTCATTTGGACTAAGTGAATTCGAAAGAAAATTGTGATACATGATACACCAAAAGTATATACATTTTTAGACCCATATTTTATACTCATTTTGGCGATATTGCACTTTAATGGAAGGTTTTTTTTATGTTTTATTGCAGGTTATTGATTTTAAAGACTTGGAGCAAAAATGAAGCAAAAAGAATGAAATTTAGAGTCAAAATGGAGAAGTTAAAAAAATTGGTCAACACCGACGACGCCATTTGACATAAACTTAGGATTTAATTACGGGCCTCTAGCACCGACGACGTCAGTGTCTGTGGAAGCCCTATTTTTAGAAGATTTTATGAATTTGGATGCTTTTTGAAGAGTTTTTGGATGCACCTATTGGAGAACCGACCTAGGCTCTATTTAGGGTTAAAATTTGATCAAAAACCCACCCCCTTCGCACCATTTAAAATTCCTCCTCTCATTTCAAATTTCCTCTTCACACACCTACATTCCATGTCATTCCACACCATTATTTAGTTATTATTTTTATATTTTTTAGCTTTTGTGGTGATTTTAAGTGTGAATTGTTCTCTAGGAAGTGTTGGAGATAAAGAGAAGTGGGAGATTTCTTCTTCCTACATTTCCTAAGAGAGGCTAGAAAAAATTTGTTTTGAAAAAGAGTTTTAGATAAGCGTTGTTTGTTTATTATTGTTGTATGAACTTTCTTTTATATATGAAATTTGTGTTTTGTTGTATCTTAATGAAGTCTGAGTAGATTCCTTTATCTTTCTCCCTACTCTGAGATATGGTGAAATGAAGAGATAATTGCAGTTTTCTTTATCTTTCTTTCTACTCTGAGATATGGTGAAATGAAGAGATAATATGGATGTGCCAATAATTCCTTTAGCTTTCTTCCTACTCTAAGATATGGTGAAATGAAAAGTTAGTGTGTATGTGCCAATGTTAAAATTTAAAATAAATTGTGATGGTTTTTTCAACTCCGCTCTTTTTTTTTTTTTCAATCTGGCCAATCAAATTATTAAAATATGTTGTGAAACATATGATCCAAGAAATGGAGTATGAGCTCCACAACAGAGTGAAAATCACATTTAAGTCTATGAAAGAGTATTTTGTTCATGGAATTAAGTGCAAATAAATAGGGAAATATATTTTTTTGGGTGCAAAATTGAAGATTTTTAGGGTGACAGACTAAAAATTCTCAATTCGATCTTAGTGTTTAAAACTAAAGTGAGAGTTAGTCTTCAGAGGAAGGGAAGTGAGAGCTCTGGAGTGAAAGCCAGTATCCTCCCAGCCTAGCAAAGAATTTAGGGACTAAACCTAAGATTAATTAATGATTTTCTATAACATTGAATCAGGGTAGAAAATTAAAATTGCTCATATTTAACACAATACATATCAAAACCATTTATCTCATCTCATTTCACCAAAAAATTATTGTAGTGGGAAATATGTTTTTTCATATTAGAAAACTTTATCACATAAACATAGTTTAGTAGTTATTAATTTTAAAATCTGCTTTTAAATTTTTCTAGTAGTAAATAATTTAGTTTTGATAGTATCTTAAATATTTAAAATTTGAGACAGTAATTTCGATTGATTTCTGTGAATTTTCTAGTTAATTTATCATTTCAAATTTAAACCTTCCTGTTTGATCGATATTTGAGACTTAAAAAAGTCTTATATTACTTGATAATGATATATATACTTGCATAGAATCACAACTTTAAGTACTTAACGTTATTATTCATAAAATACCACATCTAGTTTTTGGCGTCGTTGCAAAGCGGGGTCAACTTTATAAATTTAACACAACTATATTTTTCGGGATCAATACCAGAACGAGGGAACCGTGGGATCCTAACCGGTGTCACTCTAATCAACTTTTATATGTCCCATAATATTTAAAGAACCATATGCATATGGACATTTAATTTGACATCATGACTTGACGCATTACATTACTTAAACTCACCACGATAAGGAGCTTGGAGCTAGTATTTTGGGCAGTGCGACTGCCATCAATAACAAAACATGTCTACGCCAGATAAACCATTCCTTAGAATTAAACAACAATGCATATGAATTTGAGGTTATTTGCTTATGTAAACATAAATCCTCAACTTTTCTTTAGGCATTTGTACAACTCTGCTATACAGTATAAGCCTTAACTCGCTTTAGGATTTCAAGGTTGTCGTTCGGTACGACATATACCCTCACATCTTCCAGGCTATTTATGTGATCGTTTCACATAAATGTGAGTCATAAATTAATGAAATTGGCAAGATGAAACATTTAAATATTTCTTCTCTAAACTGAAGCCAAACTATAGGATAGTTTGAGAAGTCACTAAAGTTCTCCTCCGGATCAATGACATCTTCTAGTCCTTCCTCCTTTGAATTCCAAAATAAAATGTTCCAAATTTGAGTTGTTCCCCTTTCACACCTATTTGTCTTATCTCCTTGAAAAGTCCAATCCTTTTGAATTCCTTGAGATAATATCCCCTGATTTTTATTGAGAGTTTTCTTAGATAACTTCAGTTATTTAAGATGTAATTAACTATAAGGGCTTGCCCTTATAGAAAGCATTTCCGAACCTAGCTTAATATAAACCATATTTAATTCTTCGTATTAAATAGGGAAAATTGTCGGTCAATATAAAATGGTTTTCGCAGACTTAAAGGATGTCATATAATCTTTAGTTTATTTAATCAAGTCTTACCACTAAGTGATGTGTTTATCCTTTGGGATGAATGCATTACTTGTGGTATTAGACTCATTTATTTAAATTACTAGGGATATGAGATCGGTCCGGTCTTGTATTTTCCAAAAACCAAAATAATATTTTTTTTCAAATTATATATATATATATANGACTTAAAAAAAGTCTTATATTACTTGATAATGATATGTATACTTGCATAGAATCACAACTTTAAGTACTTAACGTTATTATTCATAAAATACCACATCTAGTTTTTGGCGTCGTTGCAAAGCGGGGTCAACTTTATAAATTTAACACAAATATATTTTTCGAGATCAGTACCAGAACGAGGGAACCGTAGGATCCTAACCGGTGTCACTCTAATCAACTTTTATATGTCTCATAATATTTAAAGAACCATAAGCATATGGACATTTGATTTGACATCATGACTTGACGCATTAGAAAACTTAAACTCGCCACGACAAGGAGCTTGGAGCTAGTATTTTGGGCAGCACGACTGCCATCAATAACAAAACATGTCTACGCCAGATAAACCATTCCTTAGAATTAAACAACAATGCATATGAATTTGAGGTTATTTGCTTATGTAAACATAAATCCTCAACTTTTCTTTAGGCATTTGTACAACCCTGCTATACAGTATAAGCCCTAACTCGCTTTAGGATTTCAAGGTTGTCGTTCGGTACGACCTAAACCCTCACATCTTCCAGGCTATTTATGTGATCGTTTCACATAAATGTGAGCCATAAATTAATGAAATTGGCAAGATGAAACATTTAAATATTTCTTCTCTAAACTGAAGCCAAACTATAGGATAGCTTGAGAAGTCACTAAAGTTCTCCTCCGGATCAATGACATCTTCTAGTCCTTCCTCCTTTGGATTCCAAAATAAAATGTTCCAAATTTGAGTTGTTCCCCTTTCACACCTATTTGTCTTATCTCCTTGAAAAGTCCAATCCTTTTGAATTCCTTGAGATAATATCCCCTGATTTTTATTGAGAGTTTTCTTAGATAACTTCAGTTATTTAAGATGTAATTAACTATAAGGGCTTGCCCTTATAGAAAACATTTCCGAACCTAGCTTAATATAAACCATATTTAATTCTTCATATTAAATAGAGGAAATTATCGGTCAACATAAAATGGTTTTCGCAGACTTAAAGGATGTCATATAATCTTTAGTTTATTTAATCAAGTCTTACCACTAAGTGATGTGTTTATCCTTCGGGATGAATGCATTACTTGCGGTATTAGGCTCGTTTATTTAAATTACTGGGGATATGAGATCGATCCGGTCTTGTATTTTCCAAAAACCAAAATACTATTTTTTCCAAATTATATATATATATATATATATATATATATATNAAGATTATTTTACAAAGGTTGAAGCCTCTATACCATAATTTTACTTATGATTTAGAGATCACAATAGTTAAACTAATAGGCCTAAAATTATCCCACTAATGCCTCAAATTTCCTTACGAATAAGACAATATATGAATATTTATGAGGAACACCACCACGAGAAAAGCTTTAGATGACAACCACCACATCAGTTTTAACAATATCCCAAGCATATATATAAAAGGCAAATGTAAAGCCATCATGACCAATCAATTTACTTTTATCAATGGATTGGCCTGCATCCAACACTTTCAATTCATCAAGACTATTGCTATGTATGACAACGTTAGCAATTCTAGTGTTAATAGGGAAAATACATCCATCCAGTTGTGCTCTAGTGACCTTCAACTCTTTGAATAAATTACTAAAGGAATCTATAGCATATTGGATTATATCAGTTTGGGAATGAATCCAATTATCCTCTTAATTTTTAATCCAAATGATTGCATTATCTTGTCTTTTATGTTCAAGTCCCTTTGCAAATAACTGAGATAAGAATATTTTTTAACTTAGAAAATTAGTTTCTCTTTAAAGACAATCCTCTAAGATACATTGTGCCCTTATAAGATCTTCATCCAGCTTCACACCATCGTTAACCTCTTTTTCAACTTATGAGACCTGCTCCCCTACTCCCATTATAGCTTTGAAAACTTCTCCAAATACCTCCCTTAGTTACCACATTCTTATGTGACCGTCAAAAAGAAACTCAAGAATTGTTATGATAGTCATTAAGTCAATTACTTTTCACCATATCCAAGAAGTTTGGATAGGTGAGTTACATTTTTAAAAATATGGAAGGTTTTGCCCTTGTGTTTAACTTTCATCAAGTCATTCNAAAACTCGTTAGATAAAATTGGGTCTATCAAATTAAAATCAAGTCAGCTTTTATGCTAACAAGCCCATCAATTAATATCAAATTTGTCAATCAGGAAGGACCAAAATCAGGCAGCTACATTAGGAGTTTTCTATAATTAGGAGCTTCCTTATTTAAATTATTTACATTGTTTTTATTCTAATTTATTTCTCTTTTTGCTGAATATTTAGATTAGGAATATGTATTATTAAGTTACCTAAAATAGATTATGCACTTTATTTTGTACCTAAAATAGATTGTAAGATTATTATTTAATAGGATGAAAACAAAGGGAAAAGGCATCGAGCCTATTCAGGATTCAACCTATTTTTTTCTAAACTTTGACATGGTATCAGGGCCAAATTTTTGCCCAAACCAGGTGGACCGTCAATACTCCCTTTCCGCCGGCCTTCTTGCGAGACAAGAAGGGAGGAACTTTTCCTTAAAAAAAAAAGCTCTTTCGCCTACTTCTCTCAAAACGTTGACAAAATTTATCCACCAATTCAAACCAAAACCATGAGTCTAAGGTATTGATGCCAGTACAATACAAAAACAAAAATCTGTAGTTTGAAAAATCCAGAAGAGAAGAAGAGCTGGACTGGAAATTCTAAGTAAGAGAAAGAATGCATTAACCGAAAGAAAAATGGATGTCAATCACTATCTTTTTGCCGCTTCAGGATACTGAACACACTCCTTAACTTTAAAGGATACGGGAAAGGTTATTAAAACCAATAAAAAACTCTATATTCCCAACCCACACAAAATAACCTCATTTATAAACGCTAGGCTCTACCAATTATAAATATGTCATCCTAAAACATAGAGACAAATTAATAAACTAAAACACATAAATCAAACATATAAACTGAAATAAAACTCTAGCTGCTATGTCAGGTGTTCCTCTAAGTCAAACTAATACTCATGAACAATTGATGATCCTAATTCCTAACATGCCTCTAAGCACTTTTTAATCACGTCCAATACCTCTTAATCATAAAGGGTCGTGCTTCGTGCCTTTAAACTATTTAAGGAAAACTGCTATGGTCAGCCTTTTTCCATAGAATCAGTTGGCATAAACCTCGAAAGCATATTTTTGACTGATAAAACAACCTTGGTCTGCTCGGAATACCTAAGAGTGCATAAATCATAGCTACTAAATAAGTTATATTTGATAACTTCGAGGCCCAACTGGACACTACGAAAAATCTTAGACTTGGCACGCCTAAAAAAAGTGTGATTATTATAATTATTATCATATTCTCAATCTTTATTTTATCATCTAAACACTCTCCATTATTCTAAACTCTTATTCATAGAATAATAGATAAAAATGCTTCACAGTCTACAGTTTGTACTTTCTAACCATAATTACCTTTTTTATCATGCAAAATAAAGAAGAGCTTAATCATCTTCTTCTTAATCATTGGCTCATGTTACTCTATGATTCTCTTTTGGAAGATTTACTTACATACCCGTTGAATTCAGGATTATCCTTTACTGTAGAAATGATCCTATATTTATAGACTTGGGGGCTATAAAGTATGTAGTTACCTATTTGCTTCTGCTTGAATAAGGACAACACATGGTATTTCAGCATATAAATAAATCATGAATGAATAAATAATTGAACAGATAAATAAAAAATATGAAAAAAATCTCTGATTTGGTTGTCACATCCTTCAATCGTCTACGACTGATGACCTTCGATTGCCCCATATGAGGGCTTTTGGTTGGCCAGTCCATGGGCCTTCCGTCGGCCAATCCACCGGTTTTCGGGCGGCCATGCAATGGACCTTCGGTCGGCCAAACTATGAGCCTTTGGTTGGCCAGGCTTCCTTGGTTCGACTAGTAGTCGGTGCTCCCTATGAGCGAGACTCCTGTTGTTGAGGCTAGGCTTTCTGGCAGAGGGAGCACTGTCGGTGGCGTCGCATTGGGTGTCAGTGGCCTCAGTGGGCTTCAAGATTCTTTTTGAGATGATCTGTGATGTCATTTTAAGGAGCTTAATAGAGCTTTTTTTGTTGATTTGTTATATCTTAACCTTATTCTAAGGGGCTATCGTTTGACAGGTTCTATATACTTTTTTTAGGTAGTTCTTGGTCAGATATTGGATTACATGGGCTTATGTTGATGTGACCTTTGACTTCTAGTGGGCCGTCTTTAACCACGCTTCGAGCCATAAGATTTCTTTGAGATTCATGCTAACCCATTGTGGGTGTACAATACCATTCCATTTTTATGTATTTATATATCTAACACCTAAACTTCAACTCTTTGATACAATGCTATATTATCCATGCATGAGAAGGTGTGTTTCACACAAAAGCTGAAACGGCAGAATTTGTTATTGTGATATGAAAGATTTGGGCAGTTGTTAATGTAAAATGTAAATTTCAAACACAATGAATTAATGAATTGGTTGGTAGGTATGTAAATGTCCCCTTCTCTTTCTCTGTTGTTTATTCTGCATACATAATGAGAGTTTACTGTTGTTCTTCAGGCTGATTGCAATCTGCGAGGGCATATATGCTGCACGTGCGGAAGGTGAGCTGGAGGTGGAAGAAGTTCTTTATTGGACACTGGTGAAGATTTACAGATCTCCTCACATGCTTCTTGAATATACTAAATCAGACTGAATTTTGGGCTTTTTGATGATCAAATGCTCGCAGGATCAGATATAATCAAATATACAAAATCCAAGAGTAATAAAAGAGCCATCTTGGAATAATTTGTTCCGAAAGGTTGTCTTTTTTTTTTTTTCTTTCTTTTTTTCTTTTTTTATATACAAAAACCAAGATGGCAGCTTTTATTAACTTGTATACAAAAATTCAGCAAGGGTAATATAGGCTATGTATATAGACACATTATATGATTTGGATGGTATTATAAATACAGTTTCAATAATTTATATTTGAAGGAAGAAAAAAGTGAAGCTTTTTTTTTAAAATTTTAGAAATAAGTTTGTTGCATGTGTTAATTAGTTTGAATGATTGCTTTATAATTAAGGACATTTATTTTTAATGCTTACCCATTTGTTTTTCATGGAGAATATGGACACAAGAAATCTGAAGCTTATAATCATATAAAACAAAAACATTCTCCATTTAAATTCAATTAAATGGAAATAAAACTTTGTTAATTATCCAAACATTAAATTGCAACAAAATTTCAATCCTACCTCATTAAAATATGATGCTCAAATTTTAATTAATATAAATTTTAAAGCTCGAGTAATTAATCAAGTTAATTTCTTTATAAGAGGTGAGAAACTAAATAAATAGAAAATTAAAACTACATTCTACACTTTTGAATAAAAAATACAATCTACGTAAATTGTTTTAAAATAAATATGAATAAATTTAATTAATTGGTTTTTTTTCTATCTACCTTGAAATGTTTCCACAAAGCTTACTCCAGCGAAGCTTTCTCAGCATAATGTGCCAAATGTGCACAATTATTGTAGAATTTAAAGGAATAACAAAAAAATAATAATAATAATAAATAAAAAATAGAAAACTAGTTTAAATCAATTTGTTATTTTTATTTCAAGGAACAATTAATTATATGCAGTCTAGGGGGCATTTAACACAAATTTCTCCCCATCGCTGACATTATGTCGTTTTACATTTAACCGTAGGAAGGTAACCATTTGCTGTCGTCTTTAAAATATAACGATTACTTCAATTTTAAAAAAATTTAAAAAAGAAACGTTACAGTGTCATTTAAATACCACCCAGTTCCAGTAAAATACGAACCCTAACCTCACAGAAAATACTCAAAAACAGTCTTGCCAAAAAATAACCTGAAAAACTAAAAATTATTCCCACTACAATAAACAAACAAATAAATAAAACTACTCTACATACAAACATTTTAGATTACATAAAAAAGAATCTCCACCCGAGCAAAGAACCCCGCCCTGTACATACATATATATATATATATATATATATATATATATATATATATATATATATATATATAAAGATTTGATGACATAATACTTTTAACTACAAAGTATTTGAATACTCTACTCCAGCTTCAGCTTCAGTCAAAATGTCATCTTTCTCATCANTAATGGCAAAATTTTCATTATTTGTTTTTGATGTTTTATACTTAGAGTTGTTGGATTTTTTTTATAAGCAAATTTATTCTTATTAATGAAATGATGACATCAGATAGTTATAATGAATTGTCTGAGGAATAATAAGAAATTAAAAGAAAACATCAAAGGTTGCCAGATAAAAGAAAGGAAAAAAAATCTGATGGAAGAGGAGGACCGCGATAGTCTCCAATCAAAGCATTTTGTTGAATGTCTGCTAAATGTTAAAAATTGGTGATATTTTTCATTTTCATATTTGCACTTACTGTCATATATAGTATTTGAAACCTCTATCCTCTTGTTCTTCTATATTATAAACGCTAAAATCAGAGTCATAAGTTTACAATCGGCATCAATTTCCACCTCAGCAACCTGATGATCATATGAGATCAACATCTGCTTTACCAACGTGATTATCATATGGAGCTAACATATCAAGTGTGAGGATCAAAATATCTTATATATTGAAGAGGGTATGAACATCTTTATTATTTAGGAATAGCCATGAAAAGATCACCATAGGCATGCTCATTGCTTACTGGTTCAATTCATTGTCTTCAGACCCCCACTCATTGCACGAAAAGGGGTGGTTTGACCAATGAGAACCACTGCCTTATAGAGTGAGTTCTGCCTTTGTATGTCGATCGGCCTTTTAAAAAAATATTTTATGTATTTATCATCAAGGATGTGTATCCTACTCACAGCTTGTTGTTGATCACTCTAACACTAAAATTAGCCCAAAATAATAAAATTCATTTGAGTGTGGTGAGCTTTAAAATCTTTAACTTTAAATTGCAAAAACTGAACTTGCATTAGTTTTAGGATTTTTTCAACCATACATATTTAGGTATCGTGATCGTTACGATCAAGTTGTAAGACCTACAATTCTTAATAAAAAATAACCTTTCATAGGATGTATTCATTGAAACTGGTTTTCATGGTTTTAAAATGCGTTTAGGTGGTTTAGATGACAGCCCTTTTAGACAGGGTTGTAAGTTCATTTTGCATGTTTGCATTTTCTTTCTTTAGACTAGGTTTTTGATGTTTCATTTTTTTGGTGAACTTCACCTTTAGTCTTACGATTTTAAGGTTATTCATCTAGTACAACGTAAATTCTCATTTTTTTGTCTTTTTCATTGTCTTCTATCGTGGGAGATAAGTCTTAAATTTTTAAATAAATTGCAGGATTGAAACATCACTTTTGGGCTATGTATAGCCAAGGAATGATCTAATCTTAAGATGAGATCTTAACATGGTACTAAGTTTTGCTTATAATCCACATAAAAAATAGGATGAACTACAACCACAACGTCTAGAGTCAATTTGTGATTTAAAGAAGACCCCCATGAAACATTTGAGATGAAGAACCCTTGCCCTGAAGATTTGTCTTGAAATATTTGAGAAGCTAGGATTTTGAAGTAAATATGAATTTCTCATATTTTCTTATAGTCACATGGATTTGGATGAGTTCATTGTGAGGCTCTGGATAGTGGAACGTGTCTTTGAGTACTACGACGCCCCACCAGATAGAATGGTGAAATAAGCCGCCTCACTGGGTGACCTCCCCATGCAGGCAAAGTTCAATCGCAGGATCAAGCTGTAAGAATACATCCAATTGAGCATTCAAGCCTTCTTCCCTTGAGGAGAAATTAATTCAGAGAGGACAACTGTTAAAGCCAAATAACATTCCCAAATCCGTCACAGCCAGAAAGTACGTCAAGTGCCACAGTTTTGGGCACAATGCATTAGAGGTGATGTAGCAGCTAGGGGGATAACTTGACAAGGCAATGCAGGGGAGGTGAAGCGAAGAGAGAAGGTTCCAAATTAGAAAAAAAAAACAAAGTCAAAAAATGATCCATAAATAAAGGAAGCAAGCTCACATGATGATGGCTTTGAAATACGATCCAGAAGAGTTATTCTGTTGGAATATTTTTAGATTAGATTAGATTTGTCAAAGAACAAAGCTTGATCGAATTTGAGGAATCAAAATGCTTAATTGGACACATTGAAAGTTTTGAATCAAATTGCTTAATTGGACACGTTAAAAGTTTTGAACTAAAACGGCCCTTCATAAATATTGTATGAACCAATTTAACTNTGACATAATACTTTTAACTACAAAGTATTTGAATACTCTACTCCAGCTTCAGCTTCAGTCAAAATGTCATCTTTCTCATCAATAAGGTAATCACAGAGCGCCAAAAGCTGATCTGCTAATGGAGGAATGCCGGGGTTTCTACCGTCATTATATTTGTGGGCATTAAAGGCTATTTGCCACACATCATGCCTGAAGTCCTCTCTGCTCTTGTAACCCATGTTCCTCACCTTGTCTCTAATGGTGGACAGATCCATGGGGGATTTTATTACATCAAAATAGTCTGGGGCATCCTTCTTCATCACCGGTTTCAGGAACAGATAAGAGATTTCGATTGTATCCCTCAGCTGGTCCACTATGCTTTCGAGTATATTTGATAATTCAACCTGCAAGATTCGAATTACGTTGAATGTTTATATACCAAATGATCAAAATGTCCCTGTAAGCCACCAGCCTAAATGTGAAATAATATATTACTAAGCAAATCAACCCGCTCAATAAATTTTTGTTCATTACCTCCCCTCCTCTACGCCGCTTTGATAGTGGTGCATAGTCTTGAAGATCTGTATCAACTACGCTCCGTCTCTTCGCAGCTCGATCCCTTTCAGGAAACCTCCGATCGGTTCTGTAAGGTCTCTGATCCATTAAGTAATCATCACTAAAATCAGGTTTCTTCTTCTTATTCTTCTTTGTATTTTTTTTCTTAGCCTGGAGTTCCTCCCTCCAAAAAGCTGATTGATGTTTTCTCGGCTCCTCAAACATCCTTCTATTCCTCTCTTCTTCAAATCTCTGCATGTTTTTAACTTTCTCCTCCCTTACTCTCCTCTCATGTGTACGACTTGCACCAATTTCATTTTTCACAAAAAGTTGACTCTCAAACTTTCTCGGCTTCTCAAAACCAGGGGNCGGCCAAATTTTTGGCAGTTCATATCTTGACAGTTCGCATATCTCAAAAGAACACATGATCCACGTATCTAACGAGGTAATTCTATATACTTTTTGTGCTCCCTCTCTGATCATCAGCCCTCTTTATCATCTTTATAATATTTGTCCTATTTTTTAAGAAGATTATGTCAATTTGAAGAACCTTCATCCGAGCAAATACTAGTATTGATCTTGTTGCCTACTTCTTACAGGTTGAAAACTCTCCCGCTGAAACAATTTCTTGGAAATCAAAGACCAAAAAGGGATTTGTAGCAAATGACATGGCTATGGGATTAGTGAGAAAANTATAAAAGAGCCATCTTGGAATAATTTGGTCCGAAAGGATGTCTTTTTTTTCTTTTTTCTTTTTTTATTTTGTACAAAAACCAAGATGGCAGCTTTTATTGACTTGTATACAAAAATTCAGCCAGGCCAATATAGGCTTTGTATATAGACACATTATATGATTTGGATGGGTCGCTTTGTTTTTTAAAAGCTGCCGTTATTTTACGTAACANGTCCGAAAGGTTGTCTTTTTTTTCTTTTTTCTTTTTTTTTTTTATACAAAAACCAAGATGGCAGCTTTTATTGACTTGTATACAAAAATTCAGCCAGGCCAATGTAGGCTATGTATATAGACACATTATATGATTTGGATGGGTCGCTTTGTTTTTTAAAAGCTGCCGTTATTTTACGTAACAATCAACAATGATTCGGATATTTATACCTAATTTCTATTTTTTATATTTGAAGGAAGAAAAAAGTGAAGCTTTTTTCTTTAAATTTTAGAAATATGTTTGTTGCATGTGTTAATTAGTTTGAATGATTGCTTTATATATAATCAAGGGGCATTTATTTTTAATGCTTCCCCATTTGTTTTTCATGGAGAATATGGACATAAGAAATAGAAGAATAAATCTGAAGCTTATATTCATTAAAACAAATTAAATAGAAATAAAACTACCTTGAAANATTGCTTTATAATCAAGGACATTTATTTTTAATGCTTCCCCATTTGTTTTTCATGGAGAATATGGACACAAGAAATAGAAGAATAAATCTGAAGCTTATATTCATTAAAACAAATTAAATAGAAATAAAACTACCTTGAAATGTTTCCACAAAGCTTACTCCAGTGAAGCTTTCTCAGTATAATGTGCCAAATGTGCACAATTATTATAGAATTTTGAAGGAATAACAAATAATAATAATAATAAATAAATAAATAAATAAATAGGGAACTAGTTTAAATCAATTTGTTATTTTTATTTCAAGGAACAATTATGCATTAGCTATTAGTGGGGGGGGCAGGGCATTTAACACAAATTACTACCCATCACTGACATTATGTCGTTCTACATTCAACCGTAGGAAGGTAACCATTTGCTGTCATCTTTAAAATATAACGATTACTTTCAATTTAAAAAAAAATTAAAAAAAGAAACGTTGAGAGGGTCATTTACAGACCTCCCAATTCCAGTAAAATACGTACCATAACCTCACAGAAAATACTCCAAAACAGTTGCCAAAAAATAACCTGAAAAACTAAAAATTATTCCCACTACAATAAACAAACAAATAAATAAAACTACTCTACATACAAACATTTTAGATTACATAAAAAAGAATGTCAACCCGAGCAAAGAACCCCGCCCTGTACATATATATAGCTACTAAGTATTTGAATACTCTACTCCAGCTTCAGCTTCAGTCAAAATGTCATCTTTGTCATCAATGAGGTAATCACAGAGCGCCAAAAGCTGATCTGCTAATGGAGGAATGCCGGGGTTTCTACCGTCATTATATTTGTGGGCATTAAAGGCTATTTGCCACACATCATGCCTGAAGTCCTCTCTGCTCTTGTAACCCATGTTCCTCACCTTGTCTCTAATGGTGGACAGATCCATGGGGGATTTTATTACATCAAAATAGTCTGGGGCATCCTTCTTCATCACCGGTTTCAGGAACAGATAAGAGATTTCGATTGTATCCCTCAGCTGGTCCACTATGCTTTCGAGTATATTTGATAATTCAACCTGCAAGATTCGAATTACGTTGGATGTTTATNACGGAAGCATTCTCAGTACCAAGCTGAGGGCGAATGACATCTATTCCAATAGGTTTCTTTTTTTTATCAATCTCAGATTCATCGTCTGTAAATTAAGTTATAAGGAAATAAAAATCAGCACAAGTATTAAATTCATCACTTTAGCAACAATGGAAAGATCAAAACTCCAATTAATAAAAGATATGGTGAGAGAGCATGCATTAAAACTAAAAGCGCTACTACAGGTGCAGAGTATCTTAAGAACGCTACAAATAAACAGTAGGATTTGTTTCCAAGCATAACAATGAAGAAATCATACTAAGCACGACATACCAAATGATTTAAAATTAATATAAAATCAAAGGAATAAAAATAAGGATATCAGAACAGCATATTCTCAAGTTGATGATGTCAAATTATTAAAACACAAGACTTCTTGAATTTTCAAAGCAAGAAAACTAAGAAACCATAACAATGGCTATGAAAGTTCTTCATGGATCTATTGCCATTTCAACAATCCAAAAAAGTAACAGAAGTTCAAACATAAAGGTGCTATAAGGATGAGAAAAAGTTAAATTGGTTCATACAATATTTATGAAGGGCCGTTTTAGTTCAAAACTTTGAACGTGTCCAATTAAGCATTTTGATTCAAAACTTTCAATGTGTCCAATTAAGCATTTTGATTCGTCAAATTCGATCAAGCTTTGTTCTTTGACAAATCAAATCTAATCTAAAAATATTCCAACAGAAGAACTCTTTTGGATCGTATTTCAAAGACATCATCATGTGAGCTTGCTTCCTTTATTTATGGATCATTTTTTGACTTTGTTTTTTTTCTAATTTGGAACCTTCTCTCTTCACTTCACCTCCCCTGCATTGCCTTGTCAAGTTATCCCCCTAGCTGCTACATCACCTCTAATGCATTGTACCCAAAACTGTGGCACTTGACGTACTTTCTGGTTGTGACAGATTTGGGAATGTTATTTGGCTTTAACAGTTGTCCTCTCTGAATTAATTTCTCCTCAAGTGAAGAAGGCTTGAATGCTCAATTGGATGTATTCTTACAGCTTGATCCTGCGATTGAACTTTGCCTGCATGGGGAGGTCACCCAGTGAGGCGGCTTATTTCACCATTCTATCTGGTGGGGCGTCGTAGTACTCAAAGACACGTTCCACTATCCAGAGCCTCACAATGAACTCATCCAAATCCATGTGACTATAAGAAAATATGAGAAATTCATATTTACTTCAAAATCCTAGCTTCTCAAATATTTCAAGACAAAACTTCAGGGCAAGGGTTCTTCATCTCAAATGTTTCATGGGGGTCTTCTTTAAATCACAAATTGACTCTAGACATTTTGGTTTTAGCTCATCCTATTTTTTATGTGGATTATAAGCAAAACTTAGTACCATGTTAAGATCTCATCTTAAGATTAGATCATTCCTTGGCTATACATAGCCCAAAAGTGATGTTTCAATCCTGCAATTTATTTAGAAATTTAAGACTTATCTCCCACGATAGAAGACAATGAAAAAGACTAAAAAAAAGTGAGGATTTACGTTGTACTAGATGAATAATCTCAAAATCCTAAGACTAAAGGTGAAGTTAACAAAAAAAATGAAACATCAAAAACCTAGTCTAAAGAAAGAAAATGCAAACATGCAGAATGAACTTACAACCATGTCTGAAAAGGACCGTCATCTAAACCACCTAAACGCATTTTTAAACCATGAAAAAAACCAGTTTCAATGAATACATGCTATGAAAGGTTATTGTTTATTAAGAATTTTAGGTCTTACAACTTGATCGTAACGATCACGATACCTAAATATGTATGGTTGAAAAAATCCTAAAACTAATGCAAGTTCAGTTTTTGCAAGTTAAAGATTTTAAAGCTCACCACACTCAAATGAATTTTATTATTTTGGGCTAATTTTAGTGTTGAGTGATCAACAACAAGCTGTGAGTAGGATACACCATTTTGATGATAAATACATAGAATATTTTTTTAAAAGGCCGATCAACGGCAAAAGTCACTCTATAAGGCAGTGGTGCTCATTGGTCAAACCACCCATTTTCGTGCAATGAGTGGGGGTCTGAAGACAATGAATTGAACCAGTAAGCAATGAGTATGCCTATGGTGATTTTTTCATGGCTATTCCTAAATAATAAAGATGTTCCTACCCTCTTCAATATATAAGATATTTTGATCCTCACACTTGATATATTAGCTCCATATGATAATCATGTTGGTAAAGCAGACGTTGATCTCATATGATCATCAGGTTGCTGAGGTGTAAATTGATGCCGATTGTAAAATTATAACTCTGATTTTAGCGTTTCTAATATAGAAGAACGAGGATAGAGGTTTCAAATACCATATATGACAGTAAGTGCAAATATGAAAATGAAAAATATCACCAATTTTTAAGATTTAGCAGACATTCAACAAAATGCTTTGATTGGAGACTATCGGGATCCTCTTCCATCAGATTTTTTTTCCTTTCTTTTATCTAGCAACCTTTGATGTTTTCTTTTGATTTCTTATTATTCCTCGGACAATTCCTTATAACTATCTGATGTCATCATTTCATTAAATAAGAATAAATTTGTTTATAAAAAAAATCCAAAAACTCTAAGTATAAAACATCAAAAACAAATAATGAAAATTTTGCCATTAAAAAACACATGAAAAGGATCTAANGACGACAGAACTCACTCTATAAGGCAGTGGTTCTCATTGGTCAAACCACCCATTTTTGTGCAATGAGTGGGGGTCTGAAGACAATGAATTGAACCAGTAAGCAATGAGTATGCCTATGGTGATCTTTTCATGGCTATTCCTAAATAACAAAGATGTTCCTACCCTCTCCAATATATATATTTTGATCCTCACACTTGATATTATAGCTCCATATGATAATCATGTTGGTAAAGCAGACGTTGATCTCATATGATCATCAGGTTGTTGAGGTGGAAATTGATGCCGATTGTAAACTTATAACTCTAATTTTAGCGTTTCTAATATAGAAGAACGAGGATAGAGGTTTCAAATACTATATATGACAGTAAGTGCAAATATGAAAATAAAAATATCACCAATTTTTAAGATTTAGCAGACATTCAACAAAATGCTTTGATTGGAAACTATCGGGGTCCTCCTCTTCCATCAGATTTTTTCTCCTTTCTTTTATCTAGCAACCTTTGATGTTTTCTTTTGATTTCTTATTATTCCTCGGACAATTCCTTATAACTATCTGATGTCATCATTTCATTAAATAAGAATAAAATTGTTTATAAAAAAAAATCCAACAACTCTAAGTATAAAACATCAAAAACAAATAATGAAAATTTTGCCATTAAAAAACACATGAAAAGGATCTAAATCAGCTTTCTGTCATATCGTTCTCTTCAGGGTTATCTACCAGGAAACTAAGTCCATCTAAACAAAATTAACTAAAAAGTTAGAGCATATTGATCATGTTCTACCATATATAACGTTAAAAATAGGTAACAAAATTTAAATTGCACCTTTAAAACAAACTTCTCGGCATCCACATTGAAATATCTTTCAATTAATAAAAATGTTTATAAAGAGAGCGATCATTAAAATAATTAAATAGAATTCTCCCCTAAAAAAATGGAATATCCTTCAACAAATTAAAAGGCCTTCTCTCCTCAAATTTGCCTACTTTTCAACTAGTTAAGGGAAATGCATCGCAATTTCATTTTCAATCACGGGTTATCTTAAGTGTATTCATACAAGACAATCTTTTAACTCTGCAGTATTCATCATAGAATCTAATCCATCCTTCAACTAATGGAAGAATATTCACCAAATTTATACTTATACTAACCAAAGAGTATTCCCGCCTCAATCCTTGACAACTATAAATTAATTGAAGTTTAGCATCCTTCAACTAACCAAAAGATGTACACAAAATGTTATCCCTTAGGTCACCAAAGAGTTATACCAGCCTCGAATATAGATAATCTTTTAACTAACGGTTATTCCCCTTGATATCATTTTAAATCCTGTGCAATCCCTCAAATTACCGGAGTATTCATTGAAAGTTATAATTAAATTAACTGATGAGTATTCCCGCAACAAATTTGTATTATTCTTTAATTAATAAGAGGGCACCCACACCTTGAAGTTTAGCTATGTTTCAACTATCTAAAATAGTATACTTTGCGAGTTTCTTTTAAAACTTAGGNCCTCAATCCTTGACAACTCTAAATTAATTGAAGTTTACTCTTAGGGTATCCTTCAACTAACCAAAAGATGTACACAAAATGCTATCCCTTAGGTCACCAATGAGTTATACCAGCCTCGAATATAGATAATCTTTTAACTAACGGTTATTCCCCTTGAAAGTTATAATTAGATTAACTGATGAGTATTCCCGCAACAAATTTGTATTATTCTTTAATTAATAAGAGGGCACACACACCTTGAAGTTTAGCTATGTTTCAACTATCTAAAATAGTATACTTTGCGAGTTTCTTTTAAANCCCTCGAATAACCGGAGTATTCATTGAAAGTTATAATTAAGTTAACTGATGAGTATTCCCGCAACAAAATTGTACTATTCTTTAATTAATAAGAGGGCGCACACACCTTGAAGTTTAGCTATGTTTCAACTATCTAAAATAGTATACTTTGCGAGTTTCTTTTAAATCTTAGGGGTCTCCTTTAAATATTGAAGGATATTTGCTAAATTCTATCTTTCAAATAAGCCAAAGGCAATCCCTACTGGACTATCATTTAAATAATTGAAGGAAATTTGCTATGTGCTAAATGGACAATCTTTTTTTAAATTGAAAGATATACACACCTCGAATCTGAATATTTTTCAATTAAAGGTGAGTTTATTTCAGTTGTGACTACGTGAAATTTCAGTTCAAAAGCTGTTGCAAAAAATCTGTTGTTCAATAGCTAATGTTTTAGTTGTAAGCTTGTTTGAAAAATACAGTTTTCAAAGTACTGCTTCTGGACAAATATTTGAAATACCCTCTGTAATTTTTGAAAGAGCAATAAGTGAGAATTCTGTAAACCAATCAACACCCTCGCCAAAACATCTGATTCATTTTCCAACCATGACCGACTTTGCGATTGGGAATGAGAAATTTTGAAAATGAGGACCGTGAATGAGCGCAATGAATCCACACTGTCTTTCTCACGAGTAGGGCAGCGTTGTCTTTCCTGAAACAGGTACGCAGACTTGGGCGAAGCATCACAGTTGAAAGTATAANACTTAGGGTCTCCTTTAAATATTGAAGGATATTTGCTAAATTCTATCTTTCAAATAAGACAAAGGCAATCCCTACTGGACTATCATTTGAATAATTGAAGGAAATTTGCTATTTGCTAAATGGACTATCTTTTTTTAAATTGAAAGATATACACACCTCGAATCTGAATATTTTTCAATTAAGGGTGAGTTTATTTCAGTTGTGGCTATGTGAAATTTCAGTTCAAAAGCTGTTGCAAAAAATCTGTTGTTCAATAGCTAATGTTTTAGAAGCTGTAAGCTTGTTTGAAAAATACAATTTTCAAAGTACTGCTTGTGGACAAATATTTGAAATACCCTCTGTATTTTTTGAAAGAGCAATAAGTGAGAATTCTGTAAACCAATCAACACCATCGCCAAAACATCTGATTCATTTTCCAACCATGACCGACTTTGCGATTGGGAATGGGAAATTTTGAAAATGAGGACCGTGAATGAGAGGAATGAATCCCCACTGCCTTTCTCAAGAGTACGGCAGCGTTGTCTTTCCTGAAAGAGGTACGCGGACTTGGGCGAAGCATCACAGTTGAAAGTATAATAAAAGGCTCAACTGCAGTTTGCACCGCGATATCCCAAAATGCGACTCAAAAACCTCAAAATCATGGTGCGGTTCAGAACTTGGTTTGGAAAGCCGAAACAAACACACATAAGATTGAAGGTCCTTCTAAATCCTGACTTATCCTTCAACTAACCAAATGATATTCCATGAAAGCAATCCTTCAACTAACCAAAGTGTATGATTCTCAGATACAAATTATTCATCAATTAATTAAGATCTATTTCCTTCCTCTAATTTAACTATCCTGCACTAAGTAATGCATACTCCTTTAAATTTTTTCTTATCCATCTTTCAACAAGTCAAAAGATATTTATCAGAGACTGTTTTAACTAATTAAAAAATATTCCATCTTCAAGTCAAAATTATCATTCCAATAACTGAAAGATGTTCCCTTTCTCCTCTAATATGACAATCTTTCAACTAGTTGAAGAATATTAGTATATTTTTGTGAAGCATTCAATGAAGGGAAAAAATGTTGATACATTACAATGCACCCTGCGCCATAAAAAGTTTGTAGCACCGAGCTTGACATGGAAACAAAAAAGTTGGATAAATAAATACGCCCTTTCATGCAACATCAAATACAAAACTATACTCAACTATTCTATTAAACAGTGAAAATACATCAAAACAAAGTAAAATTTAACATTTAATATCTAGCTTTATATGATGTAAAGCAGTATTTTAGTAGATGACACTTGCACCCGGTCACTACTTGTCCACTTTTACTACAGGAATATTTTTCTTATCATCAGAAACAGCATAAATGTATTTCATGGAATCTCTTTACAAAAACCTAAAGAGAATCAGTGCAAACAACAAGGTTAAGAATATTTCTTGATCCTTCTTTTAGTCCACCCGCTAGTATTTACAGCTATAAGTCTAATTAACGAATCTTTTTTCTCCACAATATATGTCTAGGTAGTGAATGAAAGTGCAAAACCTGCATTTGTGATCGACGACCGAGTACATTTAGAATCAAAGAGTGGTTTGAAACATGCATTAGAGGCATGTGTCAGCTTAGGAAAGCAAAAAAATCCCCAGGCCAGAAACAGCTAGGTATAAAATTAAGGAGCAGTTGGGTTTGGATCAATGCAAATGCAAAGTAAAAGCAGTCAATTTTTTAAATTTATTGAGATTTGTAAAAGAAAAGAACTGTGAAGTAGAATTTAATTCAACAACTTCAAATAAAACACCAAAAGAGCTAATTTTGCATGCAGATAATCTACATCAATTTTTCATTCAACCAAAAGTCACCAGCGTAAAATAGAACAAAAAAGGCCAAAACTAATTACATTCAGATGCTTATCTCTTACAAAAAGAGCAGGTATCAACTAAAGTAGCGTGGAAAACAAAAATTGGGTACTAAATGAAATAACATTGAAGAAATACAAATATCATGGAATGCAAAGTAGAAATACGACATTATCCATTCTACAAACTAAATGATTAATTAACCAAGTTAAACTAAATAGATTATTTGTAGAAAAGGAATAAAGCCTAACATGAACTTCTACAAACGCTCTACAGAAGGTCAAACTAATGCCCCTATATTTATTAATCTCATATTTGACGCCGTAGTATATCCTTTAAAGACGGTCAAACGAATGCCCCTATATTTATTAATCTCATATTTGCCACCCTAGTATAACCTTTAAAGACTGCACCACATGCTTGCATCTAATCGCCTTATAGAAGAAATGCACCGATAATAAGTACTCTTAAACATTAAAAAGACGGATGTAATTGTTATGTAATTCACAAGATTTTAAACCTAAATCAAGAGCGAGTACAAAACAACCTTGAATCTGATGTAAATGCAAATTGACCAATGATAAATACTATAAAAAAGAAAATGAAGTCACATTCTGGTGCCTATGAACATACTGTTCTCTCTTTTTGCAACACTTGAGGAAAAAAGGTGTGAAAAAAAAAAGGAGCCCACTTTAGATTTCCCATGCCCATGCCCATGCCCATGCCCGCTAGCAATAACAATATCAACAACACAAATAATTTCAGTTGTACCAATATGTTTCATAAAACAAATTAATTCCTTACCTTCAAGCAATCTACGGATGAAAGCTGCTTCAGCTTTAGCATCTTCAATTTCTTCTTCTGTCTGAGAAAATGAATGGCACCTTCTCATTTTAAGTCCTCTAGCAACATCTGTCTTTTCAACCATCGCATCACCAGTTCCAACCTCCTCTTCAAATTCTTCTGCATCTAGCAAATTCTCAAGGTCCCCGGCAAAAGAATCCAAATCACTATTTGCTTCAGAATCACTCTCATTTTCATCATCATTAGCAGCAGAGAGACTTTGAACTTGTCGATCCCATATTTCCTGACATTTTTCACGTGTCTGCTGCTGGAGTTGAAGAAATGACATTCGTTGTCCGCGTGCAAACTTGCTTAATGTCATGGCTTCAACTTTAACTCCTGAGGCTGCTTGTTCACTTGACAGCTTGCGTACCAAAGCAATCCGATGCCACCTGGTTAGTTTATCTATTTGCTCTTCCGGTACATTGAATTTTAAGAGTACCTATGATGGCAATGATGGTGGACTTGATTTTTACATAATCCATTTCAGATAAACTAAAAAAAATATTACACCCTAATTCATCTTTAAATCACAAAAAAGGTATTACACCTACATTATTACAAAAAAAAAGTGTATTATCAAAATGTCTTGGTGCATATGGTAGTTGATATAAACACCAGAACTTAATTATAAATTGAAAATAAAGGATAGAGAAAAATTAGATTATGGAAATTAGATTTGTTTGAAAACCAACCACCAATAAATCCCGACATAAGCGAGAAGTACACAAGTGCACTATAAAAAAAGCATAAATATAAAAAAAATCAGATGGAATCGTAACTTTTGTGTGTGAAAGACATGACAAATGGATCTCACATAAGGCATAAAAAACATTAATATAACAAGATTGACACTAGAGTTGATGCAGGCGCTCGGTGCAACACCCGAATTTGAGTGCACAAAAAGCACCCCGATGTGGAGCGCTGCAAAATCGTGGCTGAACAACAAAGGGACTGGCTGTCCAGGCTGGCGACAATAGGTGGTTGGGACGGAGGTAGAAGGTACAGAAAAGACTCGCTGTCCCGGGGCGGCGGCAGCGAGGAAAGGGAGGATGTTAGTGATGGCAGAGAGGATACAGGTAATTGGGGGGTTGCGGTGGGCTGGAAGTGCAGAAAAATAGCAGAGGAACTGCTGTTCTGGCGGGCTTTAGCAAGGGAGGAAGGTGGGGGAGTGATGCAAAAATGGTAGGGGAAGAACAATCACCACCTCGGGAGCGAGAAACAACCGGAGCATCACTCGGATCCAGCTCTAGAAGGGAAAATAGAAACACCGACAACCTTCCCAAAACAAACAAAAAAATCTATCCTAGACACCAACGAAAACACATAAATAGTCCTAGGATAAATAGGAGCGGGCTCCACTCCCATTGGTTTACACTTCGACAGCCGCAAGGACTGGTTAGCCCCTTATATGCCCTATGCACCCAAGCGTCCCACGTTCCACCCGAACAGCCACGTCAAAAATGATATTGAGAGAAGAAAATTTTTATAATATTGAATGAATATGTTGAGCCCATATATAAGCATATAGAAAAATACAAATAAAAGTAGTAATATCCTGAATGATATAGCAACAACAACAACAATTTTTTATCCCACTAAGTGGGGTCAGCTACCTTTTTATTCATTGCGTCCTATTGAGTGTGATTTTTTCATTTAATCTTTTTTATACAATATACCCAAGTAATATCCCTAACGATGCGGATATAAAATCATATCCCCTAATATAATCACTTTCTGATGCAAGAAATACATATATTTGTTAGCCAAGCTTGCTATATAAATCGGAAAAAGGTAGATGACCTAGAATTTCAATAAAATTCGTCACTTGTTCTGAATTAGAAATATAAGTAATATTTGCTTGCAAAGAACACCATGTTTTAAATGGCACGCAACTTCATTATATTTATTTTGCTCATAAAAAATAGAATAGTAGGATATGTAGATGGCAATGTGATTATCGCAATATTATGTCATAGTGTGAGAAACAGGTAAAATCAAACTCTAATAGAAAAGTATTTTTATTTTGCATATAAAATGAGTCGATGTTATGATCAGCTTCAGCATCAAACTAGTCACTATAGTCTATTTTTAAATTTTTATGGATAATTAATTTACCTTAAAAATAAGATATAATGGCCTAAGATAGACTCCCAGTATTTACATGTGCAATGTAATCAGCATCTAAGAAGGTTGCAATATTCAGGTGCTCAATTTTTTACATATAGAAACCATTTTTAAAAGGACACTTGGGACATGAATGCGTTTAAGAATAAGTCTAAGAAAAGAGAATTAAACGCTTGGCCCAAAAAGGGTTACAGAAAAGCTTACTAATTAAGATCTAAACCCTAATGATAGCATTTGATATGGAAGAAATTATTTGAGTCATTCATCATCAAACATGCATTAGTCTTCAAAAGGATACCAGCAACATACAAGAAGGCAGGATTACTGAACAAGTTCAATAGCATTTTTTTGATACTCCATTTTTATTTATAATTATAAGCACAATTGCAAGTAGAGTTGTAGCATGAAGAAAATTAGTCATTTCAAGAATGATGACTTTCTTATCATTACAAGTAAAACGGTATCATAAAAAACTAGTACGATGAAAGCATAAAAATGTTTATTTGACAAAGATAAAATGATATAGTGTTGCTGCAAAAATCAATTTTAACCAAAACATACCCTTAAGGTGACAATTAAAAATTAAGCCCTTATTGTCAAGAATTCATAAATTTGATCAGTTGAAAAATATACCCATATTTCCCATGACAGATTCAAAATCAAGATATTACTCGTTAAAGGTGAAAAGGGTGTGGCAAAGGTAACATTCAGTACAGGTTATGGTCATTATGACTAACGCACTTGTAGTGTTTACGGGCCATATGAATCTGGCGTTTCAAAAATTTTTAGATTGATTTACTGATATATTTATTGATGATATATTAACATTTCAAGAGCTAAAGAAGATCATGCAACTTATTTAAATTTGATATAGAAGATATTATGAAAGAATAAACTATTTGTTAAATTTACAAAATTTGAGTTTAATTACAAACCATTTCATTTTAGGTCATGCAATGAGTAGAGATGGAATAGTTGTAAACCCAAGGAATTGGGCTGTCAAAAAATCTCATTTGTGAATTACTCATGTTCGGTTCAATAAGAAGCAAGCTCAATTTAAAAAAAAGTCAAATACATACAAACCTTTGTTCAAATGTGTTCAACTCGTTTTAGCCTGAATTTATTAAATAAATAAATAAAAATATTTAAGCATATTTATACTCATTTATATTGATTTTTTATGGTGTATTCAAAAAAATATTAAATTTTATTATTTTTAAATCAATCAATCTAAATTTGAGCAGAACAAACAAATGAATTCAAATTGGGTTGAAAATGAACATGCTATCCAAGAGCCATTTTGAACACGAGCTTACTTCAAACAAAAAAATTTGGAAAGAGTACACAAACAAAAATTGAGCTCGCCCAAGTTCGGTATGTTTACCCCCTACCAGAGAATGTGTAAGTTATGACTGAAAGAACGAGGCCTATTAATATATTAAATGATACTAGAGGTAACACAAATCACAAGAAAGTAAACATTATAATTGCAAAACCAAGAAACGACAACAACCACCACACAAAAGGGAAAAATAATAACAAACACAACACAGGATTTTAACAAGGAGTGTGTATTCCAAATGAGGTGGCGGTGGATTGGAGGGTTTGGTTGCACTTGGAGGGCAAGGCTGATGTTGGGGAATGGTAGGGGAAGGGCAACAGAGGAGGTGGTTGGCTGTGGTGGCTAGGAAGCCGGTTTGTGTCATGACTCGGCCAGAAGCTTGGAATTAACCAAGACGAGAACTGACGATCGGACAATAAGAACAAAATTTTCTATATTCATTACTATTTAACAAATAAAGGAATCACTAATCAAATTAAATTAAATTAATGTATTTAAATTTATCTTGTTACTGGTTGTACACGTCTTCTATAAATAACATCCCTTCTATCACTCATATTTTAATCACTTAGTAATCATAAAAAAGTTAGTTTAAAATAACGAGTCAAATAAGTCATTGAATACCCACACTCTTAAACTACAGTAATACAACGAAAAAGAAAAAACAATTTTCATGTCAGTTAAGCTTTTAAAAATCAATATAAATATTATTATAAAAATGATGTTATTCAATGAATCTTATTATATCACTAGCAAATATATATTATTCTATATTTACATAATCATTACAGGAACATCGCCTAAATATTTTTATCAATTAAGATACTTCAATATCAATATCTTTTTTTCATATACGTGCACAAGTAACTTAGCATTCCTCCGCTAGTACCATAAATGGGCGATTCCATCAAAGCCAAACATACATATATAAGCAATTTATACAAACCATATCATTCACAATTTCATTCCTCTCTGGTAGGCAACTTTTCGATTCCTCTCCCGATAAATGAAATGGGATTTCACAGCTTGAAAGGAGGACCGATTGAGGGAAGTTGCAGAGGAATGGCAACATAGGAGGCGATTCGATGTGGTAGGTAGAAAGGTGGAAGGCTAGACAACAGCTAGGCCACAAAGGAAATGATTCTGGAAGGCAGTGACAGCGGATAGGTGGCCAAAGAGGGGGACAATTAGCTATCGGAAAGGCAGCGTAGAGGGATGACAGCAAAATGGGAGGAGGCTGAAGGAAAACAACAAGGTGGTTGATTTTCAGGTGGTCGAAGTGAATATGGTGACGGCAGCAGTGAATGAAAAGTTGCGGGGTATGGAGGTTGAGAATACAGCCCTTGATGGGAAAATTTGGACGTTGACAGCTGTTCCGACAAAAAACACGAAGAACTACCCTAACACATGAAGAAACAACATATAATATTATGGTAAGAATGGAGTGGCCCCCATCAAGTAGGCGGCAATCCTCAGGAGCGCAGGTTGGCCCTTAGCTTGCATGGACCAGGAGGTCCCGGTTCCTGCATAGCGCGATCTCGCAGGAATAGGCGCTTGCAAAAATAGACATCCGTATCATTATAAGCCATAGTTTTATTAGAATATTTATGCATATTTTCTTTTTTTTTTGTTATTTGCTTTCATATTTCCCTTTAATTTGCTTTTATTTCGTTCTGATTTCCCTTTATTATGTTTTTATTTCCTTCTTAATAAATGCATCTTGTAAGAGGGTTTATGTACCCCTATTTCCATCAATAAGATATGTTGCTCTACTACAATATTAAAACATGGTATTAGAGCAGACATCTAACCCTAGATCACAACGACCGCCAGCCTTCCATACAGCCACCGTCGGCCTTCCCTGCAAGGTCTCCCACAAAAACTGCTAGCCGCCAGCCCTTCCAGCTGAAGTCTGAAGCCGCCGATCCTCCCCTATTATTCCCTACAGTTGTTGGCCTCCTTGGCAATTTCAAAGCTCCTCCCTCCAGGTGCAGTCTCCCGTCAGCCACCCCTGCAGGTCCTCCGTGTTGTTTTTCTCTAGCAGCTAGTCTCCTCCTTGGCAATTGTTCAGATTACCTTTTTTTTTTGTATCTGAAAGATGATGATTTACACCTAAAATCCAACGATGCCTCGAAATCCAAACAAAATTCTTTTGGCTCAATTGGAA
>JXCR01129698.1:69852-105976 GCA_002079205.1 Phalaenopsis hybrid cultivar
CCCACACACACACACATACACACCTTCCGCTCTCTTTTCACTCATTCACAGTAATGTATAAGGACCCTCTCGCACTACCAGCTACACACATAAATGGTAGTTCCTTACTTTGATTGATGACCACACTCGAATAATGTGGCTCTAAATTTTAAAAAACAAATCAGAGGTTATTATCACTTTTTAAAACTTCTATACCATAATTTATACCTAATTCAAAACTCCAATTCAGTTTCATTGCATCGGCAATGATCGTAGGTTTTTTAAGTTTATTTTAGGTGAATTCTTGATAAGGCATTCTCCACCATTGCTCGTGTACGGACACTCAAAAAACGAGGTAGTCGGGAGGAAAAACCGATATCTAGATGTTGCTCACTCCATTATGTTTCAATCTAATGTCCCGAAACATTTTGGGAACATACTGGTTGTCACCTATCTCATAAATAGAATCACCTCTAAAATTCACAACTTCTGAACCCCACTTGNTGTAGGTTTTTTAAGTTTATTTTAGGTGAATTCTTGATAAGTAAAGGCATTCTCCACCATTGCTCGTGTACGGACACTCAAAAAACGAGATAGTCGGGAGGAAAAACCGATATCTAGATGTTGCTCACTCCATTATGTTTCAATCTAATGTCCCGAAACATTTTGGGAACATATTGGTTGTCACCTATCTCATAAATAGAATCACCTCTAAAATTCACAACTTCTAAACCCCACTTAGCCATTTTGATGTCATGCTTTTTTGCTAATCGGGTCTTCTCCGCTTTAAATCTCAATTTTTTTTGGTGCACAACTTCTATTTGAAACACTGACCCGACTCAAAATAAACTTTATCTCATATCCATAAAATGAGTCTTCCTAGGGTACTGTGCCACTTAAAAAGAGTATCGATTCCTTGACACTATCACAAANCACTTGGCCATTTTGATGTCATACCTTTTTGCTAATCAGGTCTTCTCCGCTTTAAATCTCAAATTTTTTTGGTGCACAACTTCTATTTGAAACACTGACCCGATTCAAAATAAACTTTATCTCAGATCCATAAAATGAGTCTTCCTAGGGTACTGTGCCACTTAAAAAGAGTATCGATTCCTTGACACTATCACAAACAAAATCTATGTGAGTGTTGATGTCTAAGTTTTTTAAATTATTCTTTATTTTCCTAACTTGACCTTGAGGGAGAGCTTGATTTTTTGGACATTATTCTATATCATACTCCTATGAATGTTCCTCTCATAGTTCCTGCCACTAAGGAAGTTCTGGTTTCTATTGTTCCACCATCTTTTCCTCCAACTCTCCATGTCTACACTCGATGCACTAGTCCTAATGCCCCTCCTCTGAAGCCTGCTACCTCCTNCTACTCCTGTGAATGTTCCTCTCATAGTTCCTGCCACTAAGGAAGTTCTGGTTTCTATTGTTCCACCATCTCTTCCTCCAACTCTCCATGTCTACACTCGATGCACTAGTCCTAATGCCCCTCCTCTGAAGCCTGCTACCTCCTTGCAGGACCTTGAATCCACTCCTAGCGACATCTCTATCACCACTCCAACACCAAATCAAGTGGGTTCCCCAAGTAAAGTACGCAATCAGGCGTGTTATCTCAAATCTATGGCAAAATATGTCTCTTTCCGCAGTTTATCGCCAATCTACAGAACATTTGTTATTGCCCTGATTGATCATCAGATCCCAACTACTATTGAGACTACACTAGCAAATCTGGCCTGGAAAGCTACAGTAATGGAAGAAATGAATGCACTTCGGCGAAACCATACAGGGGATGGGACGTCATGGATATTCCTCAGGGTAAGAGAGCAATTGGATGTCAATGAATTTTTAGCATCAAATTCAACTCAGATCCTTTGAATGCAACAAAGCATGGTTGGTCGCCAAAGGATACCCACAGACCTACGAATTTGATTATGAGAAGACATTTGCTCTGATGGCCAGTTAAGCAACATTCGGGTCTTGTTATCTCTTGCGGTGAATCTAGATTGGTCTTGTTCCAACTTGATGTTAAGAGTGTGTTCCTGAATGAAGATCATACAGAAGAAGTGTACATGTCTCTTCCCCTAGCTTTGACTCTACTGTCTTCCCAGGGCAAGTGTGCAAATTGTAAAAATCCCTCTATGGACTAAAGCAATCCTTGTGGGTCTGCTTTAGAAAATTCACAAAGGTAGTAGTGAGTAATGGTTTTACTCGGGGTCAATTGGATCACACTCTTCTTCCAACATTCATTCAATGGCCAAATTGTTACTCTTATTGTCTATGTCGGCGATAATATACTCACATGAAATGATCTACCGACATTGAAGTCTTTGAAAATCATTTTAGCTACGTCCTTTAAAATGAAGAACTTGGGATCCCTCTGATACCTCTTAGGCATGGAAGTTACTCGGGACATTTGTCTGTCTCAACGCAAATATGTGATTGACTTGTTAACAGACAATAATTTGCTTCTGTGCAAACCAGTGGATATCCCAATAGATCCTAATAAAAAATTATTTGATGTTCTCAATACAGTTCTTGTTAACAAGACTCACTATCAGCGTTTTGTGAGGAAAATCATCCATCTCGCCCATACACGCACCGACATATGTTATGCAGTTAGTAAAGTAAGTCAATTCATGCATGACCCCCATGAGGACCATCTCCACGCTGTCCACCGGATTCTTCACTAGTTAAAAGGTACACAACAGGATCAGGTTTGTCTTTTTTCGTGTCACACCTCTCGTTCTACCGTTGCTTATACAGATGTTGATTGGGTCAAATCAGTCCATAATCGACGATCTACCTCCAAGTACTGTTAATTTGTGTGGGAAAATCTAGTTATATGAAAAAATAAAAAACAATCGATGGTTGTCTGGAACAGTGCTGAAGCTGAATTTCAATCCTTGTCTTCAGAAATAGCTTTTTGTGTTAGTGATTGAACTTCTCGTGCTAAGACCTAGATCTGATGTTCACTTGGTTATTTATAGGGTAGTTCAAAAGAGAGTCATAAATGGAAAAAAAAAAATTACCCTTGCTTTGAGAATAGAGATAATTGAGATGCCAAAAACGGCCTTGATTATATATATGAAGTTTTGATGGAAACTAGTTTCAGGCTTCATGGTCTTGAAATCAAAATGATTGTATTACTTGTGGCATGTTTTACTGCGTTAAATGCCACATTAATGTTTTATAAAGCATGTTTTGTTAGATTCATCTTTCTGAAACGAGATGTCATCTAAAAGTTGTCGCTAATATTTGTTTTAGCATTTGCTTCTATTCTTGTGCTCGAACACTTTGTGTTTTGGAAACATTACATGCCTTGGATTCATTTTCCAATGGATGCAAAGGTCCGTTGTCATGATTGTTGGAGTAGCTCTAGTCATTATTTTGACTATTGCACAAATTGTTGGCTTGACATTTATTCGTTAATAAATTCAATTATTTTATTCACATTTTTCATGCTGATTGTCATTATTATTTTATCTTTTCTCAAGAAATTTATGACTTGATATTTTCTACGTAAGGATAGTTGTTGATGAACCAGGAACGCTTGTCAACCATTATTTGTATTTATTCTCTCTTCCCTTGAGCTCCGTTCAGATCATTTGAAGGGCTTTGCTGAGTCGCACAACTATCCCAAGATGATTTCTCAAAGAAAAAAATGCATCTGTTTGGAGAGATCTATCATTTGAAACTAAAAGTTTCTGGACTTTCCTTGATAATATAAGGTTATATTTATATTGTAATTTGCTACATATTGTTCTTGCCTTGATTCTAATTACTGGAACAATGGAATGTGATATACTTCATCCACCATAGACTACTCCGCTACCTAGGAGGATGCAACTCATAGCAACTAAACAAGCTCCCTAGACATTATAATTCAAAACGCTCTAGCATTAACAAATTGTATCATTAAGCACAACAAGGATGACAATATCACGAGACAACGATCAAGTCAGCTTCCATCTTCCAAGCCATTCCTCAATTAAAGTCAACATCAAACTATCAAACCTAAGCCTAAAACTAAGCAAAAGTAACTTCCTTAACTGAAAGAGGGAATGTATAAAACTGCTCATGTAGAAGCTAAATTTGAGTATAAGACGAGAATTACCTCGCGTGCTGCATCCATACTCAACCTACGGAGGTCTGCATCTGTTCCAGTTACAGTGGAGCCTCCTTTTGAGGCAGCTGCTTTCTTCTTTACCACTGCACTAGTAATAGGAGCTTTTGGAGTAACACGTACATAGCTAAAACCCAATCCACGGCCAGATGGATCACCAACACCAGTAATTTCCAAACGTTCAATATTCTCCCGATCCTTTTTAAAAGAACAAAAGAGTATTAGAATAATGTTTTTACAGAAGACAAATTTAGTACGATTATTAAGGTATCAATGGAAAAAAAATGGGGTGGCAATTGTAAACATATAGAAAGATTAAAAAAAGGAAAATTTACATATCTAGCACATATTTCTTACATATTTACATGTCTCACACCTAAAATCTCATATTTACACACACAACACTTCGAAATTTTAAACATATGCATGACAAGGTGTATTTCACTTTAAAAAAAGTGATAATAATGCTATTTTAGTTGGGATATTAAAAATTTGTTTGTTATTTCTATAAATATGAAAGTTTAGGTGTGAGATAAGTAAATACATCAGAATTATGTATGCATGTAAATGCCCTAAAAAATAATTAATAGTCAACGGATATAAAATAAAAAAACATTCAATTTATCTAGTACTAGTCAAATTCAAGAAAGTTGTCATAGTTGGCCACATAGATGACCCAAGATTTTTCTTCTATGGACGTGAAAATAAATATCACCATAACAGTAATAAAGTATTTAAATTTACAAATCTTAATCCGAAAGAGTGGTATTTCGATTACTAGTTAAATAAAACTTAACTAGGCATACTTAAATTGTGAGATGAACAAAGAAGATGAACGGCAGAATTAGGTGTTTTCCTGGATCGTACAAGTCAAGTCAGCCAAAAACAAAGATGCCGCGTTGCAGCTATAAATGCATGCATTAACATTGTACTCTAAGAAATAGAGAACTAAATTTGACTATATAATCTTGGGGCTTTTAGACACATACCACCCAATTCGTGTGTATTTACATCTCTAATACCTAGAATTCAGTTTTTTAAATGTACACAACCCAAAACTTTCATATCAAATCAAAAATACCATCTTTTTTAACTTACAAAAAAGTGAAACATACATTTCCCTGCATAGGTAAAGTGGTATGTATGTAAAAATTGAAGTTTAGGTGTTAAATATATAAATACATAAGAATTGAGTGGTATGTTGGTAAATTTTCCTATAATCTTACTTGTGAGCCAACTGCAATGGACTCATTGCTTGAAAGCATAAACGCAAAACAAAGTGCTTCACCGGAAAAAAAGAAAAAAAAGAGTGTAATTTAACTAAGATATAGTATTAATCCAAAGCAACTCAAGTTAGCGCATTATACTTCGTACATAATAAAACAGATGCAATTACGAAGAAGCAAGTGAACCAATAAGAACATGATAAGAGAACGGTATATTAGCGGACACTAGCAATTGAGTATAAGCTTGCAGAATAAGTAAATGCGCGCTTATAAAAAGAGCAAATAGCAAAAAACAAGGACACAATGCAAAAACAACACCAGTAAGATACAGATGCAGCCAAAATCAGCATTTGCACCACATAATCGATGAAGCATAAAATAGCAGAAACAAACAAGAAAAAAAGGGATTCAGAACCATTTAAAAAACCTCCAAATTTTTTAAAGTTGCAGATAGATCAGCAAGGTGAATCCAGAAGGTCATCTTTTACTAAAAAACATTACATCGTCTTAATCAACATCATGTGAATGCCATGTTCTACTGAGGCTCCTTTATTCACAAATAACAACGGTCAAGACAAAGTAAAAGCATCAAAATATTTTTTGGTATAATTAAACAAAAAGCATGCCCAATATAAAGCTCCCCACAATTTAAAGCATTTATAGAATGTTCTCTCCATGACTAAAAATTACAATTGTGAGGTGAGTTACTGTAGCACCCAATTTTGAGAAAATTGATAAAAATTTGGTAAATTATGAAATACCCCAATTTTTGCATCCCCAATTTTTGCGTCCCTCAAAATTTGACTGAGTTAATTTTATAAAATTTTACATGTCAAATCAATCAAAATGACATGAATGTATNTATTACATCGTCTTAATCAACATCATGCGAATGCCATGTTCTACTGAGGCTCCTTTATTCACAAATAACAACGGTCAAGACAAGGTAAAGGCATCAAAATATTTTTTGGTATAATTAAACAAAAAGCATGCCCAATATAAAGCTCCCCACAATTTAAAGCATTTATAGAATGTTCTCTCCATGACTAAAAATTACAATTGTGAGGTGAGTTACTGTAGCACCCAATTTTGAGAAAATTGATAAAAATTTGGTAAATTATGAAATACCCCAATTTTTGCATCCCTCAAAATTTGACTGAGTTAATTTTATAAAAGTTTACATGTCAAATCAATCAAAATGACATGAATGTATGTATGAATTTTAAATGTATGGGGAAAAATAAAATGTTAAACTATTAGTATAATTAATATCTTAATTAATCCTAATTACTCTTTAATTTTCATTATTGTAGCCAGCCGACATTATTCGCACTTAGGGCGCATGCCACGGCTGGATATGATCAAACGGAGGGGATTAATTGGGATCACGTTAATATGTCGCACTTTCCTTCATTCCCCCCCCTCCCACTTTCAATTTTGCTCGTCTGAAGAATCATGCGACCTGGTTACTGTAGCAGATGGGCGAACGTCGTGCTCGGAGACGAAGCTCACTGACGGGGGTACCAGGGAGAGAACGGTTAAGAAAATCACCGTTTTCCCGATACTTATAACTTTCTTTTCCTTTCCTATGATATTTTTCTGAGGATTTCCGCATGCTAGGGAATTCTTGCATTCCCATTTCATGTGAAGGAAGGCAAAAGTGTAACTGGAAGCGTCAAAATTTATTTTTGNTACCATTTTCCCGATACTTATAACATTCTTTTCCTTTCCTATGATATTTTTCTGATGATTTCCGCATGCTGGGGAATTCTTGCATTCCCATTTCATGTGAAGGAAGGCAAAAGTGTAACTGGAAGCGTCAAAATTTATTTTTGCGTCAAAATTTATTTTTGGCCACTTGATATGACTGTTCGAAGAAATCAATGAAGAGAGAGAAAAATGGAAGGATTGAGAGAGTAAGAAAATAAGCAAAAAGGGATACTTATGCGGAGAAGTATGTTTGAGATAAGACGGAGCAAGTATGTTATGATTTAGGTTAAATGAAACTATAGGCTAGAATTTATGATTTTCAAAAGGGATTACAAGTTCCAAGTTGTTTATACTAGGTGGCGTGCACGAGAGGAGCTTGAAAAAACTTGTCATATGGCTAGTATGTCAATTCAGATGAAATAAATATGAGCTAAATTAAGAATAATGTATTTCTCTATGTTTTCGATAAGATTTCTTATGACGTATGAATGAATTTAGAGTTTTCTCATATTGTTGAATATCTACAAAAGTTCATGAATGCCAGTTTGAATTAACACAAACAATAATTATGATTTTCCTATATATTGACACGAGCATGTTTCTGAAATATTCGCCTGCACGTATTCATATAATATTGATTATGCATATGACTATGATTTGACTATTATTACTTATTACCTGAATGTCGCAAGTAAATGATAAGAAACAATGAAATTTCCGGCTCATGGTATGCAAACGGTAATGAAATTCAAGAACATTTGGGATCAAGCGGGGACAGATGATATCCAAGGGCTATTGATAACTGTTATATTAGGAAAAATACAACTTTTATTGATAGTTAAATTAGTCATCAAGCTTAGTGATGACCCAATGACATGAAAGAAGTCAAAACTTGTACAATTATAATTGACATTCCTATTATTAGGATGTAACATTCCTAAGATTACAAATATTGATTATGAAATTTTTTTGAATATGCATATGATTGTACATGAATGGATGTGACATTCCACGGTTTTCTTTAGATGTCTTGCACGATCATAGCATGTTGTGATAGTTTTCCTATCATGCATATGAGTCTTGATTTTCACGCACGTTGCTTCTTTTTTTTGTCTTTAAATCATTATTTAGCATTGATTATTTTGTTGCACTTGTAGTTCACTATATGTTGTTGAGTTTCAGGAAAGAGTAAGGAGCACCATGTTGTGTAGCCAAGAATGACATGTACAGTTTTTGCATTGAATAGTTTTGGAGGTTGTAGAGACTTTGAGTGCATATTTTATTGTAATATTAGTAGTTTGTATATATATGTTCGATGATGTGATGCTCCGCACTTCTAAATGATATGGTAGCAATCTATTTGGTGCTTATATTTTATCTATTTTATTGTATCNGATTACTAGTTAAATAAAACTTAACTAGGCATACTTAAATTGTGAGATGAACAAAGAAGATGAACGGCAGAATTAGGTGTTTTCCTGGATCGTACAAGTCAAGTCAGCCAAAAACAAAGATGCCGCGTTGCAGCTATAAACGCATGCATTAACATTGTACTCTAAGAAATAGAGAACTAAATTTGACTATATAATCTTGGGGCTTTTAGACACATACCACCCAATTCGTGTGTATTTACATCTCTAATACCTAGAATTCAGTTTTTTAAATGTACACAACCCAAAACTTTCATATCAAATCAAAAATACCATCTTTTTTAACTTACAAAAAAGTGAAACATACATTTCCCTGCATAGGTAAAGTGGTATGTATGTAAAAATTGAAGTTTAGGTGTTAAATATATAAATACATAAGAATTGAGTGGTATGTTGGTAAATTTTCCTATAATCTTACTTGTGAGCCAACTGCAATGGACTCATTGCTTGAAAGCATAAACGCAAAACAAAGTGCTTCACCGGAAAAAAAGAAAAAAAAGAGTGTAATTTAACTAAGATATAGTATTAATCCAAAGCAACTCAAGTTAGCGCATTATACTTCGTACATAATAAAACAGATGCAATTACGAAGAAGCAAGTGAACCAATAAGAACATGATAAGAGAACGGTATATTAGCGGACACTAGCAATTGAGTATAAGCTTGCAGAATAAGTAAATGCGCGCTTATAAAAAGAGCAAATAGCAAAAAACAAGGACACAATGCAAAAACAACACCAGTAAGATACAGATGCAGCCAAAATCAGCATTTGCACCACATAATCGATGAAGCATAAAATAGCAGAAACAAACAAGAAAAAAAGGGATTCAGAACCATTTAAAAAACCTCCAAATTTTTTAAAGTTGCAGATAGATCAGCAAGGTGAATCCAGAAGGTCATCTTTTACTAAAAAACATTACATCGTCTTAATCAACATCATGTGAATGCCATGTTCTACTGAGGCTCCTTTATTCACAAATAACAACGGTCAAGACAAAGTAAAAGCATCAAAATATTTTTTGGTATAATTAAACAAAAAGCATGCCCAATATAAAGCTCCCCACAATTTAAAGCATTTATAGAATGTTCTCTCCATGACTAAAAATTACAATTGTGAGGTAAGTTACTGTAACACCCAATTTTGAGAAAATTGATAAAAATTTGGTAAATTATGAAATACCCCAATTTTTGCATCCCCAATTTTTGCGTCCCTCAAAATTTGACTGAGTTAATTTTATAAAATTTTACATGTCAAATCAATCAAAATGACATGAATGTATGTATGAATTTTAAATGTATGGGGAAAAATAAAATGTTAAAATATTACTATAATTAATATCTTAATTAATGCTAATTACTCTTTAATTTTCATTATTGTAGCCAGCCGACATTATTCGCACTTAGGGCGCATGCCACGGCTGGATATGATCAAACGGAGGGGATTAATTGGGATCACGTTAATATGTCGCACTTTCCTTCATTCCCCCCCCTCCCACTTTCAATTTTGCTCGTCTGAAGAATCATGCGACCTGGTTACTGTAGCAGATGGGCGAACGTCGTGCTCGGAGACGAAGCTCACTGACGGGGGTACCAGGGAGAGAACGGTTAAGAAAATCACCGTTTTCCCGATACTTATAACTTTCTTTTCCTTTCCTATGATATTTTTCTGAGGATTTCCGCATGCTAGGGAATTCTTGCATTCCCATTTCATGTGAAGGAAGGCAAAAGTGTAACTGGAAGCGTCAAAATTTATTTTTGGCCTCTTGATATGACTGTTCGAAGAAATCAATGAAGAGTGAGAGAAAAATAGAAGGATTGAGAGAGTAAGAAAATAAGCAAAAAGGGATACTTATGCGGAGAAGTATGTTTGAGATAAAACGGAGCAAGTATGTTATGATTTAGGTTAAATGAAACTATAGGCTAGAATTTATGATTTTCAAAAGGGATTACAAGTTCCAAGTTGTTTATACTAGGTGGCGTGCACGAGAGGAGCTTGAAAAAACTTGTCATATGGCTAGTATGTCAATTCAGATGAAATAAATATGAGCTAAATTAAGAATAATGTATTTCTCTATGTTTTCGATATGATTTCTTATGACGTATGAATGAATTTAGAGTTTTCTCATATTGTTGAATATCTACAAAAGTTCATGAATGCCAGTTTGAATTAACACAAACAATAATTATGATTTTCCTATATATTGACACGAGCATGTTTCTGAAATATTCGCCTGCACGTATTCATATAATATTGATTATGCATGTGACTATGATTTGACTATTATTACTTATTACCTGAATGTCGCGAGTAAATGATAAGAAACAATGAGATTTCCGGCTCATGGTATGCAAACAGTAATGAAATTCAAGAACATTTGGGATCAAGCGGGAACAGATGATATCCAAGGGCTATTGATAACTGTTATATTAGGAAAAATATAACTTTTATTGATAGTTAAATCAGTCATCAAGCTTAGTGATGACCCAATGACATGAAAGAAGTCAAAACTTGTACAATTATAATTGACATTCCTATTATTAGGATGTAACATTCCTAAGATTACAAATATTGATTATGAAATTTTTTTGAATATGCATATGATTGTACATGAATGGATGTGACATTCCACGGTTTTCTTTAGATGTCTTGCACGATCATAGCATGTTGTGATAGTTTTCCTATCATGCATATGAGTCCTGATTTTCACGCACGTTGCTTCTTTTTTTTGTCTTTAAATCATTATTTAGCGTTGATTATTTTGTTGCAGTTGTAGTTCATTATATGTTGTTGAGTTTCAGGAAAGAGTAAGGAGCACCATGTTGTGTAGCCAAGGGTGACATGTACAGTTTTTGCATTGAATAATTTTGGAGGTTGTAGAGACTTTGAGTGCATATTTTATTGTCATATTAGTAGTTTGTATATATATGTTCGATGATATGATGCTCCGCACTTCTAAATGATATGGTAGCAATCTATTTGGTGCTTATATTTTATCTATTTTATTGTATCACTTGTTTTGTTATAGTGGACAAGAAGATCGTATTTGTTATGTTAAAAGATAATTACATGTATATTGTGGATTTAACGGCTCTTTTCAATATAAATGTTATTGTGAACTAATGTTAATGTATAAAAATATCTTTTACCGACCGATCATATGTTCTCGTCTTAGTTAATAACAAGTTTTCAGGCATCGTCGTGACATATTGCTAAATTTTAAAATTATTAAGACTAAAAATTATGATTTTTTTATATCGTTATGCATCTCATCCACAATTACATCACTTTTGAAACTTTCATCATCTACTCATCTTCTTTTCTCTTCCTAAAAGAGGAGAAGCAAGCCATTAACCCCCACAAACACTGCTCGATCATAGGGGACAATAGTATACTTGTTAGAGCGCCCAATTGGCCTTATGTGAGGAGAAATCAATACAAGGTAGAGAAGGGAGGGATCCAACACTCCTAAGTCCAATCCAACCATGAAGTGCTTCAAGTGACATGACATTCAACACATACCATCTGAATGCCCTAACGGGATAGTGATCGCTTTCACCAAGTATGGAGCAGTGATAGAAATAGACAATATAAAATTAGAAAATGAATGAACATCAACTCTCAGAAGATAAAAGAGATGCCAGTATTCGACGAATCAATCAGACTGAGCCTGTTGCACCGTAAAAAAAGTGCGTAGTTTTATCATTGACAAGAGCATTTGTGAGAAAATGATGTCAACCAAGTAGAAAAGTTGAGCCTGGTCACACAGACACACCCAGCCTTAGTCCATCTCTTGGCTGAAGAGTTAAAAAAAGGTCGTAGTTCACAAGAGATGCCTAGTAAACTTTCCCACCAGAAAAAAGTTTCAGGATTAAGAGTGATGTGATGTGGTACATATGGATGCTTGTCATATCATTTTGGATCATCCTTATAAATACAACTAGTGCACTCACCCTAACAACTACAAGAAGACATATTCATTCATTAAGGATGATAAGCGCAATGTACTCTTAATTTGGAAGGACTCCAAGGTAATGAAGATTTGAACAAAGTTTGATACGGTAGCGCCATGAGCTACCTTTCTACTGTCATTGAGATAAGCACCAATAGGACATACATTGATGGTCGTGGAAGGCAATGAGTTTGAAGAGCTAATACGAAATACAGAGTAGCCCCTGCTGAGAGAGTTGTAAGATATTCTGACCAAAAGTTTTACCCCCTAGATTGTCACCACTAAAAGAGATTTAATATGTCATAGATTTTATCCCATGATTGATTCTTCCAAGTCAAACAATCTACCAGATGCGACCCGATGAGTAGGAGAAGTTATGAAAGCGTGTCATAGACTTGATGGATAAAGATTGATGTCATGATAGTATTAGCTCATGTGTACTTAGAGATCTAATAGAGCCAAAAAGGAATGAACCTTGGCGTGTGTTTTGATAAAAAGGTTATGAATAAACTCACAACGATCAAGTTCATATCACACAGTTGGATGATCTGCTATGTCAATTAAATGGAGCAAGCATCTTCTACAAAATCAATTTGCATAGTGGTTATCAAAAGATCATACTAAAGCCCAAAAATGAGTAGAACCGCTTTCAAGATGTACGATGGATCGTATGAGTGGACAGTCATGTCATTTGATCTTTGCAACACACCGAGCACTTTCATGAAATAAATGAACAAGATTTTTCAAAACTTTATCGAAAATTTAATGGTTCAAACTTTGATGACATCCTAATATATACTTTAGCATGAGGATCATTTACAGCACTTTCAACTGGTTTTTGGAGCTCTTCAAACACTACCCAAAGAAGTGTAAGATTTTAACACCACATACATGCATTCTTAGGTACATTGGTTCAGTTAATAGCATTAAGATGAACCCTATGAAGGTCGATACTATTGTGTACAGGCCCAGACTGTATTTTTTTACTTGGTCATGTAGTTTCATGGATTAACATGTTTTAAAGAAAATTTATCAATAATTTTAATGATGCCTTTGATGGAGCTTCTTAGGTCAAATAGATTCACTTGGTCAAATGACGCACAGACCAACTTCAAAATTCTAAGAAACAAGTTACTCAAGTCACAGTCCTACATACTCAAAAATTTAATGAGGTGTTTTAGGTTGAGTATAGCTCCAGTGGAAGATAAGATTAGAGAGAGCTATATTAGATTGTTTGGTCATGTTAAAGGTCAATCGTCAGATGACCAAGTTAGAATAGTAGATGTTTTAGATTTCACTTATGTTAAGAAAGGTAGAGGTAGACCTAAAAAGATTTGGTCATGTTGTATAAAAATTATCTTAATGTATTATAACTAAATGAAAATATGACACTTAATAGGACACGATTGAGAAAAAAGATTCATGTAGCCGACCCACTTAATGGGATAAAGGCTTGTTGTTGTTGTTATTTGAGGTTGAGTGTGACACCTTCAATGTGAGGATTGGACTTGTGACAACTCAAGCATGATACCTATTGTTTTATTCAATGAAAAATTGAATATTTTTTTAAGAGAAAGTACTCTATTTATGATAAAAAATTTTAGTACAATGTGAGAGCTCTCAATTACTCGAGTCATTATCCATTGGCGAGTGAATTTATCATTTACATTGATCATGAAGTTTTGAGATTCCCAAATAGTCAGAGCAAGCTAAAGGGTAGAAATGTCTTTTAGTTGGAGTTCCTGACATTATGTCTTCATTTTATTTTGTGCTCAAGCACAAAATAGGGAGCTAGAATAAGGTAAAATGATGCATTGAGCTAATGTCGCTTTTTGATAACTACTTTGCAGTCGAGACGATAATTAGCTTTGAATGTTGAAAGATTTACACGCCACTGAAGAGAACATTCATGACATTTGGATCCGCTATCAAAACAAATCAGATTAACAATATAGCAAGATTGATGGTTATTCGTTCTTACAAGATAGGTTGTGCGTTCTTAGGAATTAATTCGGGAGAATATTTTACATAAGTATGCAAATGAAAGGATGGTAAAGCCATTTGGAGAAGACAACTTTTACTTTAGTGAAAAAAAAAATCTATTGGCCTCGATTGATACAAGATATGGAAAGGAATGTTAGATAGTGCAAAGTTTACCACAGCCAAGACTCAGCAGCAACATATCGATCAAAACACTCCCTTCCCCATTCAAGAGTCACCTTGAGTGGATGAGAACATGGACTACATTGTGGGTCTCCACGAAGCAAAAGAAGTAAGAATTCAATTATAATAATAATAATATTTTCAAAGGCAGCATACTTCATACTTTGTTATAACAAAATTGATGTTTTACACAACGCAAACATGTACTTCAAAGAGGTATTTTGCTTGTATGTTTCAAAGATTATCGCCTTGAATCAAGATGTGTAGTTTTTAAGCTTTTCTAGAAGACTTTATGTAATAATAAATTCTTTAAGAAAAAAATAATAACAAAAACAAAATTTTATTTGATTAGCCTAATAAAATAAATTAAAATCAATTCGCTGATACACAACACCTCCATAGGAGGTATTCTTAGAATGAGCAATTTCACCGTCTGTCGAAGACTCAAGTTATGGCTTTTCCCACGTCCCCTCTCAATCGAATCCATCGCACGCGTGAGAGCAAACATATCAGAGTAATCAACAAAGAGAGAGAGAGAGAGAGAGAGAGTAGTGTGACAAAAGTGGCGTGACAAATAGAAGAAAAGAATGAAAGGAAGAAGAGGAAGAAGAAAATGAGGCAATAGAAGAAGAACAAGGAGGAAATTACCTTTATTTGAGCCAGAGTAGGAGGAAGAGCTAGCGCGTCATTCTTCCGCACCTAAGACAACCAAACGAGCTTTCTCCATTGTTGCCGAACACGACTCGACTACTTCGAGGCGAACGCAAGCGTGTAGAAGGGAAGGAGACTCCGCAAGCATCTCCCACAATCTCATGCGGCTTTTATGGATCTTTCGAGCAAGTTCATGTGCCCGAGAAGCTCAAAAGCATTGCCCTAGCTAGTTGGCAGACAGAAAGGAGAGGAGCAACGACTTCACTTTATCATTCCGCTCGCAACAAAGGATCGAACCAAAGAAGAGGAAGAGTTTAGAGGGGATTGCAGGGAGCTCGACAAAGACATAATTGCTCAATTCGAGTTATTAGGGCAAGGTAGAGGAGTTGAAGGTAAAACCTTAAATTATTTTTATTAATTAATAATACATGATTGAAATAAAAAGTCAATTAATACTACAATAAAAGATTGACTTAAATTTGTTAAAAATTTTAGGTATGCTGACGAAGAAGTTAACACAGAGAAAGAAGAAGATAAAGTTTAGGTATAAAGTTCAATTTAAGTAAATAATTGTTATTTTCCTCATTAATTAATGTTAAAATAAACTAAAGCACCTTATTTAAAACTTATTGAAAATTAGGTTATTGCTAAATTTAGGTATGCCCAAAAAAAAAATTTTAAAAATTGCAACAAAAAATTTATTTCAATTTTCATATACATATATGTACACACACACACATACATACACACATACCTATATNGGCCAAGACTCGACAGCAACATATGGATCAAAACACTCCCTTCCCCATTCAAGAGTCACCTTGATTGGATGAGAACATGGACTACATTGTGGGTCTCCACGAAGCAAAAGAAGTAAGAATTCAATTATAATAATAATAAAAATATTTTCAAAGGCAGCATACTTCATACTTTGTTATAACAAAATGGATGTTTTACACAACGCAAACATGTACTTCAAAGAGGTATTTTGCTTGTATGTTTCTAAGATTATCGCCTTGAATCAAGATGTGTAGTTTTTAAGCTTTTCTAGAAGACTTTATGTAATAATAAATTCTTTAAGAAAAAAATAATAACAAAACAAAATTTTATTTAATTAACCTAATAAAATAAATTAAAATCAATTCGTTGATACACAACACCTCCATAGAAGGTATTCTTAGAATGAGCAATTTCACCGTCTGTCGAAGACTCAAGTTATGGCTTTTCCCACGTCCCCTCTCAATCGAATCCATCGCACATGTGAGAGAAAAACATATCAGAGGAATCAACAAAGAGAGAGAGAGAGAAAGAGAGTAGTGCGAGAAAAGTGGCATGACAAATAGAAGAAAAGAATGAAAGGAAGAAGAAAATGAGGCAATAGAAGAAGAACAAGGAGGAAATTACCTTTATTTGAGCCAGAGTAGGAGGAAGAGCTAGCGCGGCATTCTTCCGCACCTAAGAGGACTAAACGAGCTTTCTCCATTGTTGTCGAACACGACTCGACTACTTCGAGGGGAACGCAAGCGTAGAAGGGAAGGAGACTCCACAAGCATCTCCCAAAATCTCATGCGGCTTTTATGAGATCTTTCGAGCAAGTTCATGTGCCCGAGAAGCTCAAAAGCATTGCCCTAGCTAGTTGGCAGACAGAAAGGAGAGGAGCAACGATTTAACCCTATCATTCCGCTCGCAGACAAAGGATCGAACCAAAGAGGAGGAAGAGTTTAGAGGGGATTGCAGGGAGCTCGACAAATACATAATTGCTCAATTCGAGTTATTAGGGCAAGGTAGAGGAGTTTAAGGTAAGACCTTAAATTATTTTTAGTAATTAATAATACATGATTGAAATAAAAAGTCAATTAATACTACAATAAAAAATTGACTAAATTTGTTAAAAATTTTAGGTATGCTGATGAAGAAGTTAACGCAGAGAAAGAAGATAAATTTTAGGTATAAAGTTTAATTTTAGTAATTAATTGTTATTTTCCTCATTAATTAATGTTAAAATAAACTAAAGCACCTTATTTAAAACTTACTGAAAATTAGGTTATTGCTAAATTTAGGTATGCCCAAAAAGAAAATTTTAAAAATTGGAACAAAAAATTTATTTCAATTTTCATATACATATATGTACACACACACACATACATACACACATACCTATATTTATATAAGTAAATAAAAATCTAATTAAATAAATAAATTATGAAATAGTAATAATAAATCAAAAACTAATAGGAATGAAGATTTGTTCGAATAGAAGCTAATTACATTTAAATCATGACTATATGTGCACCTAAGAACAAGTTTCACTTAAGAGAAAAGGACAGCTGACCAGATATACATGTGGATAAATATTTTTATTTTACAATAATCTTGTTATTTAGACATGCTTGTACTATTTTCCAACATTTCTTTTAAAATGAAAAAAATTATATTTTTCATTTAAATGTTAAATGCAAGAAAAAAAAATATAAAATATACACATGCATATGGGAGTTAACCCCAGATGTTACTGGCAAAAGAATACAATGTACCCGTGCAGGAAAATGAAAAATTGAAATAATTGGCTACATTTTTGGTGGGTTGGACAAAATTACAATAACCTTTACTGCTTTTAGACAAAGACTCCCAACAATCAAAAGCGTAACATAAATAAATGAAAGAAAATAAAACTGGTTTATTTGTTGTTTTTTTACTGCACTTTTTTTACTGTTTACAGTAACTTTTACAAAATATTTTAAAAAAAAAATAATTGTAATTTAGAAATATTTGCTCACTGGGTAGTTTTAACTCAACCGCTAATTATTAATATTTCATATGAAACCACCTCTAGGCTAAATAGACCGCGAGAGNGAAGGACAGCTGACCAGATATACATGTAGATAAATATTTTTATTTTACAATAGTCTTGTTATTTAGACATGCTTGTACTATTTTCCAACATTTCTTTTAAAATGAAAAAAAATTATATTTTTCATTTAAATGTTAGATGCAAGAAAAAATAAAATAAAATATACAAATGCATATGGGAGTTAACCCAAGATGTCACTGGCAAAAGAATATAATGTAACCGTGCAGGAAAATGAAAAATTGAGATAATTGGCTACCTTTTTGGTGGGTTGGACAAAATTACAATAACCTTTACTGCTTTTAGACAATGACTCCCAACAATCAAAAGCGTAACATAAATAAATGAAAGAAAATAAAACTGGTTTATTTGCTATTTTTTTTACTGCACTTCTTTTTACTGTTTACAGTAACTTTTACAAAATATTTTAAAAAGAAAATAATTGCAATTTAGAAGTATTTGCTCACTGAGTAGTTTTAACTCAACCGCTAATTATTAATATTTCATATGAAACCACCTCTAGGCTAAATAGACCGCGAGAGCATGCGTGCAGACGTCATGGAGCGTGGAATGATAAGTATTGTGTGCTAGCATTTATTTTGTCAATTATAAATATTTAAAACTTTGTATGAACTGGTATTCTTAGAATGAGCAATCTCACTGTCTGTCGAAAACTCAAGTTATGGCTTTTCCCACGTCCCCTCTCAATCGAATCCATCGCACGCGTGAGAGACAAACATATCAGAGGAATCAACAAAGAGAGAGGAGAGAGAGCGAGAGTAGTGCGAGAAAAGTGGCGTGACAAATAGAAGAAAAGAATGAAAGGAAGAAGAGGAAGAAGAAAATGAGGCAATAGAAGAAAAACAAGGAGGAAATTACCTTTATTTGAGCCAGAGTAGGAGGAAGAGCTAGTGCGGCATTCTTCCGCACCTAAGAGAACCNAGAATCAACAAAGAGAGAGGAGAGAGAGCGAGAGTAGTGCGAGAAAAGTGGCGCGACAGATAGAAGAAAAGAATGAAAGGAAGAAGAAAATGAGGCAATAGAAGAAGGAGGAAATTACCTTTATTTGAGCCAGAGTAGGAGGAAGAGCTAGTGCGGCATTCTTCCGAACCTAAGAGGACCGAACGAGCTTTCTCCATTGTTGTCGAACACGACTCGACTACTTCGAGGCGAACGCAAGCGTAGAAGGGAAGGAGACTCTGCAAGCATCTCCCACAATCACATGGGGCTTTTATGAGATCTTTCGAGCAAGTTCATGTGCCCGAGAAGCTCAAAAGCATTGCCCTAGCTAGTTGGCAGACAGAAAGGAGAGGAGCAACGATTTCACCCTATTGTTCCGCTCGCAAACAAAGGATGGAACCAAAGAAGAGGAAGAGTTTTGTGGGGATTGCAAGGAGCTCGAAAAAGACATAATTGCTCAATTCGAGTTATTAGGGCAAAGGTAGAGGAGTTTAAGGTAAGACCTTGAATTATTTTTAGTAATTAATAATAAATGATTGAAATAAAAAGTCAATTAATACTACAATAAAAAACTGACTTAAATTTGTTAAAAATTTTAGGTATGCTCACGAAGAAGTTAACGCAGAGAAAGAAGAAGATAAATTTTAGGTATAAAGTTCAATTTTAGTAATTAATTGTTATTTTCCTCATTAATTAATGTTAAAATAAACCAAATGACCATATTTAAAACTTATTGAAAATTAGGTTATTGCTAAATTTAGGTATGCCCACAAAGAAAATTTTAAAAATTGCAACAAAAAATTTATTTGAATTTTCATATACATATATACACACACACACACACACATACACGCATACCTATAGTTATATAAGTAAAAAAAAATCTAATTAAATAAATAAATTATGAAAATAGTAATAATAAATCAAAAACTAATAGGAATGAAGATTTGTTTGAATAGAAGCTAATTACAATTAAATCATGGCTATATGTGCACCTAAGAATAAGTTTCACTTAAGAGAAAAGGACAGCTGACCAGATAAACATGAGGATAAATATTTTTATTTTACAATAGTATTTTTATTTAGACATGCTTGTACTATTTTCTAACAATTCTTTTAAAATGAAACAAAATTATATTTTTCATTTAAATGTTAAATGGAAGAAAAAATAATATAAAATATACACATGCATATGGGAGTTAACCCAAGATGTTACTGGCAGAAGAATACAATGTACCCGTGCAGGAAAATGAAAAATTGAAATAATTGGCTACCTTTATGGTGGGTTGGACAAAATTACAATGACTTTTACTGCTTTTAGACAATGAAAGTTCAATTCAAAATTGTACCTACAAATAGATAAGGAAACTGAATTTTTGAACAGCAATTTGGGGAATCTTCTTTGATGTTTCGTGGAAAAAAAATATCATATAGTAGAATTTGCTTNACGCCACCGATTTTTTAGCCTACCTACAATTTTCTTATTCTGATTTGTTGTCCAGCCATCAAGTGCATCGATTGCTTAGTCGTCATCATCTTGTCTACTTACCTTTCTCGTCCTACAATCTATTTGACCACTCTTTTAATTGTCCCAAACCATCTAGAAATCCTAGCTCGGTGTCAAATGCTATTTAACAATAGTCCTAAATACTATTTTGGGTTAGAACCAGAATTAGTTTTTTTTTTTTTTTTTNGCTAAGCAATACGCTAAGTATCAGAAACAGGCAAACAAGACCAAGAAAACTCAAGTTTCGAAGAAAGATAATTTGGTATGGATCAGATTGAAGGAGAGGTTGCTTGCTAGGACATTTGGAAAGCTCAAATCTATAGCTGGCAGACCATTCAGGAATATGAATGAGATTAAGGACAAGAAGAACAAGATCGATCAATCAAAAGAAAGAGTACAATATTTGTGCAACATTTAGCAACATTGAATTGCTATAGTATGAGATTCCAGAAGCTCCTAGAGAAGAAAGCAAAGCCTCCCACTACACGAGGAGAGTGACGCAAGAGTGTCTTGTCAAGTAGCATGGGCGAAGGGAAGATGCGGTAATGGATTTTTTCATCTCGTGAGAACCGATGAAGAAAAATTCCCATAAGTTGAACCACTAACCAAATGGCCATCATTTTCCTTATTTTGCTTTATGAGTAGGATTTAGATTGAGTTTGAGTTTTCGTAGTATGTTGCTTGGAATATGGTTAGGACACATTTGGGTTTTAGTTTATGCAATAGAGATTATTCTCTCCAATTTGTTCTTGTCAGAGTATTGTATCATTTGATCTTTTTTTCACGTGGTGTACCTATAGCCTAATGGATCTGGGTAGTGATCTCTCGTAGATGTTTGTTGAGCCACTATGGCATCGATTTTTTAGCCTACCTACAATTTTCTTGTTCTGATTTTTTATCTCATGAGAACCGATGAAAAAAAATTCCCATAAGTTGAACCACTAACCCAATAGCCATTATTTTCCTTATTTTGCTTTATGAGTAGGATTTAGATTGAGTTTGAGTTTTCGTAGTATGTTGCTTAGAATATGGTTAGGACACATTTGGGTTTTAGTTTAAGCAATAGAGATTATTCTCTCCAGTTTGTTCTTGTCAGAGTGTTGTATCATTTGATCTTTTTTCTCGTGGTGTGCCTATAACCTGATGGATCTAGGTAGTGATCTCCCATAGATGTTTGTAGACCTCCTACACCACCGATTTTTTAGCCTACCTACGATTTTCTTATTCTGATTTGTTGTCCAGCCATCAAGTGCATCGATTGCTTAGTCGTCATCATCTTGTCTACTTACCTTTCTCATCCTACAACCTACTTGACCACTCTTTTAATTGTCCCAAACCATCTAGAAAACCTAGATAGGTGTCAAATGTTATTTAACAATAGTCCTAAATACTATTTTGGGTTAGAACCAGAATTAGTTTTTTTTATTTTAGATTGAAAGAAAGCCTACTTTGTTGGTCGAAGTACATGGACTTTCAAAAAAGAAAGGGGGGTTAATATTGAAAGGTGCTTAGAGTGTTGAAAACAATATAGAAAAAACTATCCTGAACTCGGACAACAAACTAATATTGCTAAAATAAAGAGATGAGTAACCCTAAATATAAAGAAATCAGAACAAACTACAAACAACCTATCTATCAATAACATGGTCGACCAAGGACTTGGTGTTATCTTATAGCAGCCTTTAAATGACTTCTACCGCATGGATTAAAGTCTGATTAATGTATCATCCATCGCTCTTATAAATCCAGCAAAAAAGGTTATGGCGGACAATTGTAAGCTTAAAACCAAGCTACAATATAATTGGCCCATCCTTTTCGAGAGACTCCAGTATCATATTAGTATAAAAGTGAAGAAGGGTGATGTGGGAGTGACTAGAGAACATTTTTCGCAACCATTCTTGGACCAGTCGACCATACATTTAAGTGGATTTCCCTTCTAATGGGAGTGAGGTCCACTCCTACCCTAAATCTATAAATATGTTGTTTTTTGTCTTTTTGGGTCAAATTTCTCTCAAGACAGTTGTCAGCGACCGCTTTCCGTGCGCGAGTGTTGTACCCAAGGAATTGGATGGTGCTCCGGTTGAATCTCTCGCCTGTGGTGATGTTTATCTTCTTGACTCCCTTCCACATCTTCCCACGACGCTCCAAACATCTTCCAACGCTGCAGCTTCTCGAACAGCCTTGAAGTTATCTTCCCCTGCAATTCTTGGCCTTCCAGTAGCCATCCTTCCGCTCACCTTCCTGTCGCTTTCAGGAAGAACANGAAAAGGTTATGGCGGACAATTGTAAGCTTAAAACCAAGCTACAATGTAATTGGCCCATCCTTTTCGAGAAACTCCAGTATCATATTAGTATAAAAGTGAAGAAGCGTGATGTGGGAGTGACTAGAGGACATTTTTCGCAACCATTCTTGGACCAGTCGACCATACATTTAAGTGGATTTCCCTCCTAATGGGAGTGAGGTCCACTCCCACCCTAAATCTATAAATATGTTGTTTTTGTCTTTTTGGGTCAAATTTCTCTCAAGACAGTTGTCAGCGACCGCTTTCCGTGCGCGAGTGTTGTGCCCAAGGAATTGGATGGTGCTCCGGTTGAATCTCTCGCCTGTGCTGATGTTTATCTTCTTGACTCCCTTCCACATCTTCCCACGACGCTCCCAGACATCTTCCAACGCTGCAGCTTCCCGAACAACCTTGAAGTTGTCTTCCCCTGCAATTCTTGGCCTTCCAGTAGCCATCCTTCCGCTCACCTTCCTGTCGCTTTCAGGAAGAACACACTCCTTCCAACTTGTTGTCTTCATCCAGAACCCACACTCTTCTCATTCCGCCATATTGTCGGATACCCCAAATCAACCACACTTTTGTTGTTGATGCTGCTACAAACCGGCCGCATTCTTGCTACATCATGTTGGTCAGCCATTCTACATCAACTCTTGTGGCTTGCACGCAGTCCACACGTTTGGAAACCACTGTTGAGCAGTTTTTGCTTGCCAACTGCCTCATCCACCACTCCACCACCTTTCATGCCTTTGTCAACCACCAACACCACCCCCTGATCCAANCTCTCATTCCGCCATATTGTCGGCAACCCCAAATCAACCATACTTTTGTTGTTGATGCTGCTACAAAACGGCCGCATTCTTGCTACATCATGTTGGTCAGCCATGCTACATCAACTCTTGTGGCCTGCACGCAGCCCACACGTTTGAAAACTACTGTTGAGCAGTTTTTTGCGCCAACTGCCTCATCCACCACTCCACCACCTTTCATGCCTTTGTCAACCACCAACACCACCCCCTGATCCAACAATAGTTTGAATGTGTCGTGTCTGTTGTTATTTCAGATTTTTGGGTGTCATGTTAATGTATTTTTCTATTCAAGAGTGTTGGTTGTAACATTTTATTTGTTTTTATTAATATTATTTGAATTTCCTGTTGTGGTTCAGGTTAACTCCGGTATCAAGGTGACATCTGATTCCAATTATTTTAAACAAACCTGCAAACTAGAGTATAGAATGGAATTCCAATAAAAATAAGCAAAACTACTCTTTGCACTTTAAAGATTGTTCAAGAGAGTTATCTTTATATTCTAGATGTCTAATGATTAAAGTTGGTGAAATCATAAAAAAAAAGGAAACTGAGATTCATTTTCCCAATAAAGGCATGCATGCTACGAGCAAATACAAATAAAACAATATTGCCAACAAAGTTCAACTTTAATAGAGATAGATCACCAAAAAAGCCAAAACCTTCACTGATTTAAAAAGTATCATTTTAATAAAATGAACTCACACTTATAACCCATCATAGGAGCTAAAACATTAACACAGATAGACCACCAAGAAAAAGCCAAAACCTCCACTGATTCAAAAAGTATCATTTTAATAAAATGAACTGACACATATAACTCACCATAGGAGCTACAACTGGGCCAGATGGTGAAGGCACGGGAGAGTAAAATCATTGGCCATTGTTTTAGAGGCAGCATGTTCCACATAAGGAAGTTAAAATTGAGCAATAAGATGGACAGGCCAGTTAGGTTGACTTAAAAGACTGAATTATATCAAAGAGTCTCGGAAAGTGGAGCTAAATAACCTGGTAAGGAAGATGAAACTATTTCGAGGGCTCCTAGCCTAAGGGAAAACTTGTCTTTTATAAGTCTAAGGCCAGTTTTGTCATTTATTATTATTATTATTGGGTATGAATAGGAATGTTATGTTTAGGGTTAGGGGATAAGCATGAGATTCAATTGTGAGTCTAAAATTAGGTTTTGGGAGAGTCATAGGTACTTATCTTTGTGTTCCTGTTGATTTGTTGGATTATTACAATAAAATTTGTGTTTGAGCTAATTTTTAAGAAAATCTGTGTTGATTTCTACACTGAATCGTATTAAAAATCACTTGTGGGAGTAGGGAAAGTGGTAGCGTCAAGATTTCCCAATTTTAAAGAAGTCACGAAGAAGTGTAACAATGATATTCAATAGCATATTGATCAGGAATGTTTGTTATGGATCTGATTGATTATTGTGAAGATACCATTGATGAATTATTTTCATTCCAAAACTGAGTTATAAATTCGCTATCTTACCCATATCATATATTACATCATGAAAAAAATGAGTTCTATAGCGCCACTCAAAGGAATTTAATCAAATGGATCGAATGTTTTATACTAAGAAGTAACTATAATGCTCTTGCTAAAACAACAAAAACAAACTACGAAGAATTTAATAGAACTCATCAAATAGGACATGACATAAAAATAGGCATATTTGCCTCTAATAATTGAACCGGGCTATTAACCCTAAAATGGATCAAACCAAGCATAACAACCCCAAAGCCAAGCCCTCCCTTTGCACGAATCGCTCTAGGTTGTCTCCACCCCTTTTAAATCACGCAAATCACATGACCTTCCCTCTCTTATTTCTGTCTTTGCTCACCGTATAAGGATCGAGTGATCAGGCAATGCATGCCTCTCCTCTGCGGCTGCTATGCCTCTTTGATATAACGTCATTTAATGAGTTTTACATAGATTTGAATAGATAAAAGTTATATTTTATACTTGAATTATAAAACTCACTCATTATAGGTTTTCTCAAAGCAGTTTCTNAATCAACTAATAGCCTAAACGGGCTGCAGATAGGCACAATAATAATTGCTTCTTCTATCGTCAATCTTTTTCTTTTAATTCGAGCACACACCCAAATGCGCTGAGCAACATATTTGGAAGTCAGTATTTTATGAAAATGAGATAAAGCGATCAACTAATAGCCTAAACGGGCTGCAGATAGGCACAATAATAATTGCTTCTTCTACCATGCATTCTTCAGCTGTTGTGGTTTTCTCTCCTACTAGCAAAATGATTCTTCCACATTTGAAAACTCTGATAAACAAATCACTTTCATCGGTAGCCAATTCTAAAAGTTCTTCACACTTTCTGTACCATGCTTCACGAAAAGGCTAATTTCCAATCTGGCTCTCGTGGCATACAAGCACATCGGTAGTATATTCTTTGACAAATCTTTCTCATGGCATTCCTTCAATTGTGTAGCCCTCACCCAAGCTGGAAGACCTTGTATTGCTTCCGCTACCCCTTCAACTTAGCTATTCTTCCGAATAGATTCTCTCACTGGAAAGATTGTCAGCTGCTCGGTTCCTTTATCTAAAAATCTATTACTAATGAAAAGCAAAGATGCAAAATTCTATTGAAAATAAAAATAATGGAATCAACCAATCATGATGGTCCATTTAGGATAGCTGCAGCAGTTTGTACAAGTAATATAGAATTATTGTGGAAAAAAAATTAGAATCGCTATTGTTACTATTTTTTTTTTCCTTCTTAAAGTCATATAACCTTTTCTTAAATATATCCCACTAGCAAATTTAGTAGTGAAAAACTAATTCTCAAAGCAAAATTTATTTTAAATACAGAAAAAAGGTAGAAATCAAACATAACTTGGCATCTTTACGAAAAGTGAATGAGTGAGTTACCATAAATGAGCCCTAAATTTACTACTCATCTCAAAGATTCACATGTTCCTACGCTTACAAGGTTGAGAACACCAAAATTGCTAAATAATATGCAAGAAAAAAATTGTCATCCGCTACATGTGTGATAGCAAATAATTTACTAAAGTTAATTAAAACTTTTATTATTCATTATTTATGAATTATTAATAATCCAATAAAATAAGAATCTAAACCGGTTGTCGTCAGCTCAATTAAACTAATGCTAGTTGGTTCACTATTAAGAGAGGATTGCCTGCAGTCTCATGAGGCAAACTGAGGAACCAAGGGGGACGATAGAGAAAAAAGAGAGGAGAAGGAGACAGAGGGATTGGTCCTCAATGCAAAACTGAGATGGAGAACAAACAAGAGAGACGAGGCACGTGCAAGTGGGAAGAGGCGCACATGCAGCACTAAGTAAATGTGAGGCGAAAGCATGTATATGTATGTGCTCTGTGCTGAGTCGGTGTTTTGAGTGATAAGATCTTGCTCGAGCGAACAAGCAAGAACGAAAAAACCAAGAGCTCTTTAAGGTTTGAATGACTTACCCTAGGTCAGAGTTGCACCAATTTGGAAGAGGAAGAAGTCCAGGGTTTAGTTTTATGAAAGAAAACTAATTAAAATGTTCAAATAAGATTTTAGAGCATTTGAGCCAAGCTCAACAAGGATTTTTATATTATATTTTGCAATTGAAACATAAACCTAAATGCTAATTTTAAAATTACTCCGCCATTTTTATGAAAGAGTTTGACTTGAATAATATTGATGCGGGACGCACCTTTCCCATATGCACAGAACTCCCACAATCATAAATTCTTTGGTTAATACAATATGTCAACTATTGCCTGAGGTGAAAAGGTGCATATTCACCCTTTACCGATACTTCCATATCGGCACAGCACTTAGTGATCCAAATTTCACAACTGGTGTGGTAGGGTGCCTACTCACCCCTGATAGATACTTTCTTATTGACATAGCTTATTGATCTAAATTTCACGATCGTCTGAGGTGGTAGAAAAAAAACTCTCGTGCGTGAACACATTAACATCCCCTTCGAGCACTATAAGAGGGTGAACTCCACACGCATACAAGCATTCACGTATACAATATTTCAAACTTCATATCATAAATTATCTTCTTATGTGATAATTTACATTCATCTACTAAGGAATAAATGTATGTTTACTAGAATCAAAAGGACATGCAAGAATCGAATAACTTCATCGGTAAAACATTATGCAACAGTTTATACAAAATTGCTCATATACACACTTCTAACCTAACAATATGAAGATATCACTGGTAGTCTAAGTCCTGAAGAAATACAACATGAATGTGAAAAACCAAAATAAATAATACAATCAGGAAGTAAGAAAAATAACTGAAATGAGGAAAACCAATTACACCTCAAGCACAAAAAAATTTCTTTGTCTTTTAATTTGATTGTTACACAATCTAAATCATTGGTAATTTTTCATAATATTCTTGTTTTGATATGTGCCAATTTATAATTAAATTGACTACAAATAAATTTTCAATTAAACACTTAATTTATTGATGTCGTAAACTTTCTTCTTTCTCCTCCAAATCTAATTATTCTACTCTCTAATTTCTATTTTTAATTAGCATAAAGACATAAATTAACACTAAATTACAAATTTCAAATAACATACTAAAAAAATCTACTCAAATAAACCCTAACCTTCTTATATATGCTCAGTTCAGTGCCTCCAGCCTGCAAAGCTACTTGGTTCAACAACAACACGCCAAGCTTCCTCTTCGACTTTATCTTAGTGCATAGGACCCTACTCGCCTGCACATTGTAGCCCCAACTACACGTGTTGACTCACTGGCTTATCAACTGCAAGCAAATCCTTCACCGTGACTTCATCTCTCTCGTGGCCTATATCATTCCTTCTAAAAACAACATCAAATCTCCTTGTTTTTTCAATGTTGTCTCCCAGGTTCGACACCCACAGGAAAAGCCACTGACAGTAGGTAGCCCCGCAAGCAGGGTGTCACCTCTCCTTAGCACAGAATGAGCGACTTCAGCTTCGACTCCCTTCTTCGTGAGCCCACGAGCACTCGCACAGATTGCATGGACTTAATCTTCTTCATCTTTCTTCTCCTCACTCGTCACTTCTCTGCCTCTTAGGTTCGCCTAGCCTTTTAATTAGAAAGACAACGTATCTGCCTTCCCCCGTCAAAATCGTCATGAACATTTTTTATAACAGACATAACAATCAATTTTATTTATTTATTTATTTTTACATTTAATACAACATAGTTGTCTGAGAGCCNCTCTATAGCCACTCAAAGGAATTTAATCAAATGGATCGAATGTTTTATACTAAGAAGTAACTACAATGCTCTTGCTAAAACAACAAAAACAAACTACGGAGAATTTAATAGAACTCATCAAATAGGACATGACATAAAAATAGGCATATTTGTTTCTAATAATTGAACCGGGCTATTAACCCTAAAATGGATCAAACCAAGCATAACAACCCCAAAGCCAAGCCCTCCCTTCGCACGAATCGCTCTAGGTTGTCTCCACCCCTTTTAAATCATGCAAATCACATGACCTTCCCTCTCTTATTTCTGTCTTCGCTCACCGTATAAGGATCGAGTGATCGGGCAATGCATGCCTCTCCTCTGCGGTTGCTATGCCTCTTTGATATAACGTCATTTAATGAGTTTTACATAGATTTGATGTTTTGAATTTAACATTTCAAGCTAGATAAATGATACTTATTAAGAATAAATGCATTGTAGGTCATCAATCCTGTTAAACTTGTGTTGTAGAGATCATATAAATTTATTATGATGATAAATAATATTGTATATGCGCATGTGTGCAAGTGCAAATTTATTTTAGGATATTATGAAGTAGAAATAAATGAATAGTGAGTAAAGCATAGGAAGTGTGACTATACTGATATGATTCAAGTCGATTCTTCATAGAAATAACAGCACAAAAACAAAAATAATACTTCAGAAATACCAAACAACACAACACAAATATATAAATATAAGCACATACAATTTGAGAGGTAGGCGATCTCTCTCAATTCCTACAATTTGAGAGGTAGAAAATCTCTCCCAAACTCTAAAATTAAAACTCAAGACACAATCTTCTACATAACCTTAATCCTAAACATATTAGCTCTGTTCATACTAAACAATAACACATGACCAAGGACTAAAGTGCCCTTAAGCGCACAAAAGATAAAAGTGTCCTTAGGCTAAGCATAGGCGTAACAATACTCCTCTTCCAAAAATGCACAGTCCTTAAGGTGAAAAAAATTGCTACTAGAACAGGTTTATCGTTAGGTTCGTTAGGCGCGTGCAGCTGGACTGGATTAGAACACATGTAACGCAAGCTCCACCTCGATTTGATTGCATCTATACTGCTCAAATATGTCATTAGCTAGTTGTATCCTGTAGTCGCGATCCCACCATTGGCCCCATACGCCGCGATCAAGAGAAAAGGTCAAGCTCTGACGCAATCCCGTTGTTGGCCCTTGGACGCAGCAATCCAGACATTGACGACCCCGCTGGCTCCAAATAGTGTCTATATCGCAATAAAGAATCAGATGCTATCGTGGTTCCATCTTTTCTTCCCGGCTACCCTAATCATGGTTGTCTTGCACGGTCCGTCATCGCCTTCCAAGCGAGTTGGCATCACATCACTCTAAGCTATGATTTTGTTGTTTCACAGTTCGTGCGAATCACGACTGTATCGTGTCTCACTGTACACCGCAATCTTGTGTTTCTACCAGCTACCATCAATTGTGACTGTATCGTGGGTTTCAACCACAAAGGACGATGTAGGCTTTCATCCCCAACAGTTAGCCTCTATGTTGCGATCCTGATGTTTTCTTTTCAGGATCGAACGCTCTAATATCACTTTGATATGATCCAAGTCGCTTTTACACCGCAATCTTGTGTTTCTACCCAGCTACCATCAATTGTGACTGTATCGTGGGTTTCAACCACAAAGGACGATGTAGGCTTTCATCCCCAACAGTTAACCTCTATGACGCGATCCTGATGTTTTCTTTTCAAGATCGAACGCTCTAATATCACTTTGATATGATCCAAGTCGCTTTTTCACATAATATAGGGCACAAAATATCTTTATTTTAGAAACACCATACAACACAGCACAAATACATAAAGATAAGCACCTACAACTTGAAACGTAAGTGATCTCTCCCAATTCCCTACAATTTGATAGATGAAATCTCTCACAAATCCTAAACCTAAGACTCAAGGCACAATCTTTCACATAACTTAAACCCTAAATATATTAGCCCTATTTATTCTAAAATAATAATAAATGACCAAAAACTAAACTACCCTTAGGCGCACAAAAAATAAAATTGCACTTAAACTAGGCACCAGCGTAACATATACATGATGTGGTGGCATATGATGTCAGCACAAAGATGTATGGATGTTTACCACAAAAGATTATAGGCATAATGGTCATGAAGATTTCTTAAAACTAATGACGCTCTTCCTCTCAAGCTATCATACTTCAAACTTGACAACTGAATGACTTTCATCACACTGCTAGTATTAACTAACTACTGCTTCTTTTATTATTCATATTTGACATTCCAATGCATTGTTTATGTTTTAATAGATAAAAGTTATATTTTATACTTGAATTATAAAACTCACTCATTATAGGTTTTCTCTAAGCAGTTTCTTCCAACGTACGTGGAAGCCCATCATCACGGAAGCAAAATTTTTAGATGTAGAATTTGTTTTAAATTTCTTAGTTTTGTAAGAATTCAATTGTATTTCTATCGGGTTTTGGGCAATTCGCTCGTAAAATTTTGTTCTTGTTCCTTCTTAATTACTTTTGTAATCTCTTTCATGATGTATTAATGTATAACCACCATTTATGGAGTGAAATGATATTTACTTTTTCGTGCTCTTCCTATTTATGTTACTTATCTATGAACTTTCCTCATATAAGCATCAAATAAGTATACCTATTTATGTTACTTATCTATGAACTTTCCTCATATAAGCATCAAATAAGTATATCTCATATTACCTGAATGAACCACCTTTTGGACTCAATACGTGACATTACCCAAATGTTGTAAATGTGTACATGTGTGTGTGTGTGTGTGTGTGTGTGTGTGAGAGAGAGAGCACAATATCATAATCAAGCAAATTAACTAGAAATTATGGACAAGAGCTTAATTCAACATAANGTAATTAAATCAATTAATAAAAATTACCTTGCCTCTTTTTGACGAATCGCACGAGGGAACACCCTTGAAGCTGCTGCTCTACTTCTTTTTCTTCGTGCACAACAAGGCTCAGCTTGGCTGCATGCTGCAAAGCTTCTACACGAGATTTGTCTCCTTCCACTCAGCAATTACACCTCTCCTCTTAACTTCTCTTCTTCTTCGACTCGTTCGTTAGGATCAAGTGCGCAAGAATTCCCACACTCGCCTCCTCCGCACAACAGAAGTTTCGCCACCTCCTTCGCTCAACACCGACGCAGCTTCCTCAGCTTCTCTCTGTCGACGTTGTGGCTCAACCCTAGCGGTGCAACCCTCAACGTTGTCGTTTGACTCTCCTGGTAAGTTCCCACCTCCCTCAAAATAAATTTATAGGCGAACTTACCGGTTCGGTTTCCCAATCTTATCACGTCATCTCCCATTTCTTCGGCTACCCGACTCCTCACTTCTTCATCATTTCCTCTTCCGACTTTTCATTTATTCTTCCCCTGAGTAACTAAAATGGGGCTTTACAATATTCCCCACTATAATGCCAAAAGTTCAAGAAACAATGTAAAGTTTGACACAATTGAAAAATTACAACAAATTTTCTCATCTCCTGAAATTTAATTGAAATAATTTTATAAAATTCTACGCAAGAAATCTTTCAATTCAATATAAAGCAACATGCATGAATTGTTAACGGATTGAGAAGGTAAAATTTTGAGGTTATACATTTATTTAGCCTAATTAATCCTTAATTAATTTCATTAATCTTGTATCTCCCGCATGTGCATTATTCATAATCGACCTATCTTGCGAATCTCAGTTGTTAGATAATGTAAATGGCTTTAGGATTTCCTTAAGTGTCGTGTCCCACTCATTTCTATAAAATCCTCCTCGATGAAGCTACAGTCGCTCGGGCCACTGTAGCACAGAGCGAACAAGTGACACAAGCAAGCCGCGCACACGATGTGTTGTCGCAGCTTGCGATTTAGGGTTTTGGGGTGATTCAAGTGATATGATTTTCATGTTTTCTAATATATATATGAACAAATTATAAAATGCAATGTATCATGTATATTAGAGAAATCTAGTAAGATTAATTTATTACCCATTGAGACTTGATTAATAAAACTATGATGAGTGCTGGCAAGAGTTTGTATGACCAGATTATCAGCCTCTCTTGCACCTCAGCCGACCATAAAAGAAGAGACCATAAAAGAATAGGCCAGTAGGGGTGAGATAACAACTTGCAAAAATTTCATCCTCCAAATTTTAAAAACAACGAACCACGCGTCACATACCATCAAGCATTTTCTATCGGATTCCCTTCTACAATTTTGGTTATAGCCTTGTGCCTGAATAGATAAAACTTATTACTTTAAGTTAACTTTAATTTTTATAATTATTAAAACTTTCTTATAATCATTATGTTAGATTTTTCATCTACATTTTATTAATTAATCCTAAATTTTTGACTCTGATATCATTTTTGTCGCGACCTGGCCTAGCGCTTAGAATTAAGACGGTCGAATGGTGGGAACTAATTTTTTTATATTCGTCTACAATTTAACAAATAAAAGAGTCAATAATTAAATTAAAATTAAAGCAATATATTTAAAATTACCTTGTTGAGGGTTTTTCGCATCTTCTATAAAGGTTATATCTACTAATGTTGATTGTTAGTCACTTGATTAATCTAAAAAGTTAGTTTAAATTAACAATAAGCTAAACAAGCCAGTTAAAACTCATACTCATAAACCAGAGTAATACAAGAGAAAAGAAATCAATATGCATACTACTCAAGTTTTTAATAAATCAATAAAAATATTTGATACTACTCAAAGAACCATAATATATTAGTAGCATATTAATATCATTTTATATCTGCACAACCGTCACAGGAGCGTCGTCTAAAAATAATGTCAATTAAGACATATAAATATCAATATCATTTCTCATATACGTGCACAGATACCTTAGTGTTCTCTCACTAGTACAATTAAGGTGTGACTCCATCATAATCAGTTATGCACATACAAGCATTCTATCAAAATCATTATTTACTAAAAATATTTTTTTTGTATCAAATAATATAATTATAAATCATTTAAATAAAATTGTAAACAAAACATTCATATAGTAAGAACAAAGATTTACTAGAATTCAAAATCATGTGTTTACAATAATTTCAAAAGTACTAATAGTACTAATAAATACATTTGGTCTAGAAGAAGCAAACTATCACCACAGTATAAGAACATGAGTACTCAGCTCAATGTCGATGAATTAATAATTTTTAATTTGTCTTAGAGTCGATCCTTCTCAAATTGAAAATCAAAAAAAAAATATGGTATTCACATTAAAAAATAAATTAATTAATTATGTTATTACAAAATTAATAATTTAATAGCGAGTTGCTCTTCAATGGCCTCGTTCATCAAACAAACAAAGACATGGAAGACAAATTATAAGATTAGTAAAGTAATTTTATCAATGATGCCTTAATATAAAGCACTCCCTTCTTATTTATAAAAGAAATTTGAGAGACCCAATTTTCAAATTAATCAACACATCTAAATAAATTCAATAAAAAGTGTTTATTGTTAACATAAACAATCAAATATCAATCAAATATCATTCTCTTATTTTTGTCGCAATGTTAAAAAAGATAAAAGAATAGAAGAAATATATATATATATATATATAAATAAATCGCTCTGAATTGAGTTCACTTCAAGACGAGTCAGTCAGCTAATTTNTGGAAGTCAATATTTTATGAAAATGAGATAAAGCAATCAACTAATAGCCTAAACGAGCTGCAGATAGGCACAATAATGATTGCTTCTTCTACCATGCATTCTTCAGCTGTTGTGGTTTTCTCTCCTACTAGCAAAATGATGAGTTCACTTCAAGACGAGTCAGTCAGCTAATTTGACCAAATAACTTGATCACACAACTCAGCCAAGGGAGCTCTGTTAGCCAGTTCAGCCAAAGAGAGCAAACCATCAATTTGCCAGCCATGATAGCAGGCAAATCGAGCCAAAACAACTTAAATAAACCGCACAGCAAGATCTCTAATAATAAAAATAAACTTTATCGATACACCTAATAAGTTAGCAATAGATAGCTTAGAGATCATACAGACAAATAAGGCTCGGAGGCCGCACACCAAGCTATATCGTTCTATATTTGACATCGTACTATGTATTGTATACATTAAAATTTTTGTATAGCGTTATATGCATTATGCCTCGGGCAAGCCTCAATTATAAATATAAAGTAACCAGGCAGAAAAAAGAAGGTGGGCTCAAACAGATTTAAAGATTCTTCCTGGAAGATCAATAATAGACCTTAAAAAGTTTCCTCTTACTCTTTCTTTTCTTCCATCCTTCATCTCCATTCACATCTTGGGGCTCTTTCCCCAAATACGGTTTTTTCTTAGGTGGTGTGCATCCACAAACAAATCTAAATCCAAAACCTACCATGGTATTGTATGTTTGCTATGGGAAATGCAGTCACATGGATAAGCAAAAAGTGGAAAGTATTGGCAAAAAGCCACATTGAAGCAAAATATGTGAGATGCTATGAATGAAAAAACTTCTCAAAGAAAAAAAAGTGGTAACAAGCTTACTACTGAAACTATATTGTAACAACAAAACAATTACACTAATTTCGGTATAACATGATCAAACAAGACAAGTAGAGATTGATTGACACTTGTCAAAAGAAANTGTAAATTAGATGAATTAACATCCACGCTCAATCATTCAAGAAAACAATAAATAAAAGACAAATGTTAAGTACATATATAAAGTTTAAGCTCAATCATTCAAGAAAACTATAAACAAAAGATAAATGTTAACTACATATATAAAGTTTAAGATCCAATCAAATCTGTCAAAGAGATTCCTTTTTACGTTGACGTAGTATTTCCAGTCAATATAACCATAAACAGAAATGAAAGGCAGATAAGAAATCAACCACAAAAGGTATAGCCATGTGCTATAAAAAACTTAAAGTGAAACGAAATTAACAGGAAAAAATTAGAAGACAAAGATACAACAGCACATCCATTACAATTTTTGGTTTCGTATCCCTACCTATATCTCAGTAATGAGCATATCCATTTATTGATGCATAAATCATAACCAAGCTCCATATTAACATTGAAGAGATTGATCTGTGCTTAGATTGGTATTTGAAGTTATTCCATCTGAAACTGAGATTCTTTAAATTTATTTTATAAAAAGCCTCCTTTGCATGGAGGAGCTCATCATATCCCGAGGAATCACTTTTAGAAGATTTTATCTT